>CAJHQQ010003475.1:0-43255 GCA_905132885.1 Moricandia moricandioides
GGCTCCGTATCATGTAAAATGCTCAAACTTACTTATTGTTATAAGAGCCCCATCTTTTATTAATCTTTACGAAACGACCCCACACATTTTCCACCATATCCAAAAAAACATTCACAATTAAAAGTTGGCCCAACACAACAACAAGGCCCAAAAACCCCAACCTTTGTTTATTTATTTATTTATACAAACAAAACAAAGAGAAAGCTTGAGCTACACGGAAGCTTCTTTGAAGCTCTTAGTCAACCAGATGGCCGTCTCTCTGGGAGACACTCTCTCCGGTCCAAAGGGTTTAAGCAGAACACCAAGCTCATCGTACCTCTCCTGCTGCAAAAGCCTTGCGCTGAACTCCAGCAGTCCCTCCAGAGCCTCTGCGCGCTGCTGATACGACGACGTGTCGAACCTTCTCTGTTTCACCGCCGACACTGACCTTGTCTGTACACTAGTACACTTGTCTTTGGTCATCATCGAACGGTTCGAGTTCGAAAAAGAAGATCGCCTGGGTAATACTGCTCTTGAGGTTGTTGTCTCTCTGTCCTGGAAAAGATCTTCAGGGTATTCAACGATCTTGTCGAACCTTGGAGCGTTTACAGAAACGTCCGGTGAGTTTAGGCCGCAGATAGCAATGATATCAGATTCGCACGTGTTAGGGTTTTCCACGACCAACGGAAGAGATGCTCTCCTCCTCCTGTCTGTAGGATTCGTCTGGTAAACAGCAACACACAACAGATATCACTGTCTATTACTTGAAAAGCTTTCATTCTTTTTCGTTCTTACCAGTTCAACAGTACGGGGGGTGGTGCTTGACGGCGTTTCAAGCCTCTTTGAGGTCCCGGCCACTCTCGGGGTTCTAGCTGCTGCACCAGATTGCTTCTTAAGTACTCCAACGATCTCTTCACTGACGACTCCAACTGTTACTTCTGAGACTTTTCTTCCACTGAACATTGGTGAATGGGAGGCTCTCCCTGAAGAAGACACAGAGCCTGCTTCTGTATCAGAGACACAAGGATTCAATCTCCTGTCGTTACTAAACGAACGCCTTCTTTCCTTGTGGGGTGGTGGGAAAGTGCTCCTTCTGGGACTCTCTAGCTTCATATAAACCATACTGATGTAAGGCTGAAGATAAGGGTGGTTAAGCAGCTCACTAGCCTGCAGAGAGACACCAGCTATATATGCTTTAGCTCAATTTTAATCTCTACAAAAGCAAAATTACTAAGGGAAAACTTACACTTGGCCTGAGTTCAGGATTTTTCCTCAACATGCTTTTGATGAGGCCTCGGCTGCAGATGAGCAGAGGCAAGAGGTTGGTTACAGGCTAAGTTAGTGTTAACTATTAACAGAGAGAATGGTTTTCAGACTTACAATGAGCCGGAGTACATGGCAGGGATGGGGTCCATTATCAATTTGTGTATTTTGCTGATCAGTGTCTGCACATCCTGTTTATGAAAGATGTCACATTTCATCTCAAATGTTTCAAGAAACTGATCAACAGGATATAATGACACACTTACAGTAGCTTTGAAAGGAGGCTTATGAGCAGACATTTCATACATGCAGCATCCTGCTTGCCACAATGTATTATAGGTTAGTCACAAGCTGAAAAAGTGTTGGATAATGAAGAAATGCATAGTTAAGAGTTATAATACCCAAAGACCAAATGTCTGACTTTGATCCATAAGGTATGTCAGCAAGAAGCTCAGGGCACATGTAACTTGGAGTCCCAACAACCTATAAACAAAAAAAAAAAAACACTTAAGACTTTTCATTACAGTTGTTGTCTGAGAAAGAACACCAAGAAGAACTGTTAGTGTAACTTACAGAAGATGTAAGGTCATCAGAAGTGAGAATCTTAGCGAGGCCAAAGTCACCTTAAGACCATAACGGTGGATGCGTTAACAGATATCTTAAAATGGCAAAAGACAAGGTGAAACTCATAAAACTTACCAAGCCGTATGTCTTGCTCTTTTGTCAAGAATATATTAGAACACTGAAAAGAAATGTGGAAAAGACAGTTAGAAGCTTGCTTGCTTGCTTGAAAGGAAGAGAGAGTTGTAGAAGCCATGAGGTTATATCACTTGTATGTACCTTGACATCACGGTGAAGAATATGGTTGGAGTGCAGATAATCGAGTGCCATTAGGAGTTGAACAAGCCATTGGCAGAGTTTCTGCATTTTTATTTGTCAATTATTAAAGGAAGTCACAGATTGTTAACAAGTGAAGACTTAATGAGAGAGAGAGAGAGACAAAACCTCTTCAGGGAAATGAACACCACATGCTCTTTTTATAGTTTCTGTCCTGTAAGAAGATTCAAACTGAGAGTAAGAGTCAAAAGTTTATTTGTAACTTAATGTGTGAAAGAAAATGAAAAGGGTGAAAGGCGTTTTTTTTACATGTCTCCGCCTTCGCAGTACCCAATAACAATGCACACATAGCAACCCTGGCAAACAAGATATGATAAGTGCCAGAAACAAGAATGAACCAAAAAAAAGAAGCAAATAGAGAGGCAAAGCACAAGAGACCTTTTCAACCCATGAATCTTTGTACTCGACAACAAATGGATTTTGGACAGTAGAAATGAGCTCCCTCTGAAACATCAAAGGAGGTCCAAACTCATCATCTTAGAAAATTGTTAATAAAATGAAAAAGGTGGTGGTGGAAGAGAAGAGAAGAGAAGAGGAAACCTCCTGATGAGCTGATCGGCGAGCCCTATCAGACTGGCGAGCGAGACGAATCTTTTTCAAGACGTATCTGTGAGAATTTAAGCAGAAGCATGCAGAGTAAATATGGACAGAGAGCAAAAAAAAAACAATTAAAAAGAAAGTAGTAGAGAGACAAATACAATACTTTTTTCGTTCTTGTTTGTGTCGGACAAGAAGAGCAGAGCCAAAGGAGCCTTTCCCAATCTGCTCAAGAACTTCATACCGCTCCATCATCCAAGTTTCACCACAGAATCTTGAAACAAACAGAAAACATATATTTATTTAAATAAATTAGCACTAATTAAGATGATTGAAAACTAGAAACAGGCACACAGAGAGATAGAAGCACACACCGCACAAATATTAAAATAAATTAAAAATCGTAATTGAGATGTAATCAGCTACAGAAATGGTGGGGGGAAATCTAATCAGTGTCAAGTCATGCACCAAAAATAAGATAGAGATGTAGCTTTCAGCAAAGATTTATGATTGCTTTCATCACAACAGTAATCATGACAAAAGTGTATGAACCAGCTCCCCCTTAATCATCATACTCTTCATTTCCACAAAGCCACATTTTATTTTTAAAAATAAAAATTCTAACTTTTTAAATAAAATATAGAAATTGTATTAGGTCTTTTGGGACCTTCTTGAATCGTACCGACACCGTGGTAGATGAGCAGGGAATCGAATTACACTGTTACTTCTACCAAAATGCTAACACTTTATCAAAAGAAACAATTTTTATATCATTTGGAAAGCAGAGAGAATAAGGCCAAGAAGATGAAGAAGAAGAAGATGAAGAAGAAGAAGAAGAAGGCAGACAATTCGTCGGAGAGCGGCAAAATGAACAGTTTGTTTCTTTGCCCTTTTTCAAAATTTCAAAATTATATTTTCCTTGGAATTTGCTTGAATTTCTAGTATTTTGTAGATAAATTAAATGCGACAAAAACAAAAGTTTGCTTTTTCAGTTTTTCTTTCTTGAAAATTTGTATAATGATGGATGGATAATGATTTGCTCAAAGTACAAACACCTATCTATCTTTTTAATGCAAATTTTATTTCAGTGTAAAAGCAATTTAATGACATATATATAATTTTTTAAGCAATTTAGCATACACATTACCAAAAGAAGGTAGTATTATTTTTCAATAAAAAAAATTAGGTATTATTTTACTCTTAAAGGTGTGGCTCCTCTATAATCAATGCTTTTTGAAAGTTAATTATCCTGTTTAATACTTAGGGGGTGTTATTAGAATTTTAATGGAATTAGAATTAAGTATTGAACTTAAAGTTTGAGTGTATTCCAATGGAATTTGATGATTCCACTGCTAGTTGTAATTCATGTAATAACTGCTAGGAATTTTTTTGCTTCCAAAAACTACTGAGTTTTTCTAAAATAAAATAATTTATGTTATTAAACAGCTAACATTTTTTTTTTGTAAAGATTAAACAGTTAACATTTAGACGAAGGTGGAAGACTTTTACGGTTTTCAATAACATGATTTGGTACTGCCAAACGCAGACACCACAAATACATTAACAAAAATTCAAGGACACCCCACTTCAATTAACCGTGGAGCATATCATATCCATAATCATTTGTTTGACATCAGAAAACAATAGCAACTTTGGTAAGACCCAGAAGCAAGAGAATAAAACTAATGGAATTTCGAGAGACTATCATTTCAATCAACCCTATATTATTTTGCCGTAGTATAGGTCCCGTGAAAAGAGAAAACTCATAATCGAAGAAATCTAAAATCCAAGCAAAAAACTTAGGATTATGTTTACTCTAATTGTTCATATTAAAATAAATCAAATTCCATAAAAACTAAATTCCAAAAAAAATTTAATGAAAATTGAATAACATGTGATTTGAATGGGCTTCATATTCCATCTAACAAATATCTAATCCGATAACAGTAGATTTCACTTTAAATTTGAATTCCATTAAATGTCATTAAATTTCATTGAATTAATTAATTCAGTAAAACTATGATTAATCTGAGATTTTTAGGGTAGGTTCTTAACGGAAAACCTATTTATTAACTTTTAATTAAAAAGTTAAAAATCGATTCTTAAATAAAATATTTAAGAATCGATTTTTAATTCTTATTTAATAACCAATTTTTAACTTTTTTTAGTTAAAAATTAATAAACAATTTATTATATTCAGTTAAGAACATCACCCTAAAAATCTAGGGTTAATCATGTTCTAACACCCCCCCCCCCATTAATTTAGTTTTTCTTTTAAGATGAGGTGCACGAGTCGAGCTACCGTGGAACAGTCTGGGCCTCTATGTAAGTAATTAAACGACCCATTACACACAGGGTTGCGTTCACCGTGGAAACAAGGCTTTTAAATTACCACTTTTTACCCGTCTTCACCTCCACCAATTACAGTCAGTCCTTTTCACTTGATTGGCGATGGCTCCTCCGGTGAAGAGGAGGAAGGGTGAAAAAAAGGCGAAGAACGGTGCTCCTCCTTTAGATCCAGAGGCTATCGACTGCGACTGGTGGGATACTTTCTTCCTCCGTAACTCTTCTCTCTCAGGTTCCCTCTTCTCCTCCATTTCCACTTTTCAACAATCTATATGCCTTGGTTTTAATTCATTGCTCAATCTATAGAGTACTTGATTGTTAGCTCAGTCCTCGATTTTGTACTTTGTTGTTTTGCAATTCTCAGGTGTTACCGTCCCCTTGGACGAAGATGATGCCTTCAAGTTCTTCTTTCGGGCTTCCAAGACCACCTTCAGCTACATCTGTTCCCTCGTGAGGGAGGATCTTATCTCCAGGCCTCCCTCTGGACTCATCAACATCGAAGGTAGGCTTCTCAGTGTCGAGAAACAAGTCGCCATTGCTCTCCGACGCTTGGCTTCTGGTGACTCTCAGGTCTCCGTCGGTGCTGCCTTTGGCGTTGGCCAGTCCACTGTCTCTCAAGTTACCTGGAGATTCATTGAGGCCCTTGAGGAACGCGCCAAGCATCATCTTAGATGGCCTGATTCCGACAGAATTCAAGAGATCAAGTCCAAGTTTGAAGACATGTACGGTCTCCCTAACTGCTGCGGTGCCATAGATACAACGCACATCATCATGACTCTCCCTGCTGTGCAAGCATCGGATGATTGGTGTGACCAGGAGAAGAACTACAGCATGTTCTTGCAAGGAGTCTTTGATCACGAGATGAGGTTTCTTAACATGGTCACCGGCTGGCCAGGTGGCATGACCGTCTCCAAGCTGCTTAAGTTCTCTGGCTTCTTCAAACTCTGTGAAACCAGTCAGGTACTAGACGGGAATGCCAAAACTCTCGACCAAGGAGCTGAGATAAGAGAATATGTGGTTGGAGGGTGCAGTTACCCGCTTCTTCCTTGGCTTATAACTCCTCACGACAGCAGCGATGATCCATCTGATCCCATGCTGGCTTTCAACGACAGGCACGAGAAGGTGAGGTCAGTGGCTTCTACGGCCTTTGCACAGCTAAAAGGAAGCTGGAGGATTCTGAGCAAGGTTATGTGGAGACCAGACAGGAGGAAACTGCCTAGTATAATACTGGTGTGTTGTCTATTGCATAACATCATCATAGATTGTGGGGATTATCTGGAAGAAGATGTTCCTTTATCCGGTCATCACGACGTGGGATACACAGAGCGGTACTGCAAGCAGAGCGAGCCGCTTGGTAGTGAGCTAAGAGGATATCTGACTGAGTATTTACAGAGGTGAGGAAGATGCTAGACTTTCTTAAGTATTTGAGAGCTTTATTGCTTCTCAAATCAAAGCCCATACCAAGTCCACTGAACAATGCAGCATGAGTAAGTAATAGCCCATGAAATATCTAAGGGGGATAAATTGTTATGAAAGTTTTCTAAATTCTGAAATAGAAGGTGTTTATTCTGCAAATGTGTAGTTGGGTTCCATTATAAGGTGATTCAAAAAATAATAGAAAAGGGGAGGTATATGCTGGTGCGATGCGTATCGGTTTTGGTGGTTTGTGCTGAACAAGTAACAACGATGGACGAAGATTCCAACACATTTCACATGACTAAAAAACTATATATATATAATAAAAGAAACAAGTTGCGTAATCTTTAAGAGAGGCGTGAGATGCTGCTGTTCTTGAAAGAGTGGACCTTTGATGGGTTAGCGTCAAAAACCAAAAACGTTGTACGTTTCTCTATGGATGATGATATTTTGTTTATAAGTGGAGATGTAAATTCATCAGAAAATTTGACTTCTTATTAGTAATAAATTAACAAATGCAGATCAGAAAGAGCGGTGTGTTGCTTCAAGTTGTAGGAATCGTTGGACTGGTGGTTCATTGCTGCCTGACTCTATTTGACGAAAAGTCAAAAATTAGGTTTGAAACCAAAAATAAATAAAAAAGAGAGAGAAGGAAAACATAGTAGTGTACATCATGTTGTGTGGTAATAATAAAAGGAACGTTTCATAGTTGAAACTCGAGGGAGGGTGCCCCAACAAAGAAGGAGAGAATTAAAGAAAACAAAGACACGTACATATATCTTCTCCTTTTTTTTGGACACGTACATATATCTTCTCTATTTTAAGTATTTAAGTATTTTAAGTATTCGTTCGTGCTAATATTTTTCATTTTATAAATATATAACTTTGATTATCATAAAAAATTAAATGTATAATTTGTATTTAATGTTATATATTTTATAACTCTATAATCTTATTGTTTAATATTTATATTCGTCATTATTAATATATAGTGATTTATTTTATACATTTTATTCGTATTGATTGTTATTATTTATTAATAGATTTATTGTTATGGTATTAAATTTTCTAGTTTTTATTATTAAATTAAGATTTTAAAATATTATATTACTTTTGATTTTTACAACATAATTTTTTTGTGTTACATTTCAAAATTATATTTTATCATCTATGATTTTATCTAAAATTTACAATATATATCATTTTGAGCTTTTAATATTTATTTTTAAAATTGTATACTTGGTTTAGAAAAATTTAGAAAATTTGCAAAATTATTATTTTTAGTTTGGAAGATTATATGATTTTTTATTTTTTTACTAAATTCATAAAATACATCTGAGTTTTTGGTAAGATTTTTATATATTTCTCAAGAGATATTGTTATAATTAAAATAACTATTAAATTTATAAGTAAAATTGCTTTGTTATTAATATTTTAATTAATTATTAAAAAATCAAATATTTATAATAACATATTTTGTAAAATAATACATGAAAATTATAGTTATACACTATTATATTTTGTATATAGTTATTTTAGATAATACATTTGTGAATTTTTTAAAAATAACATGATAATATATAGTCGTAGATATAAAAATTTAACCTATGTTAATAATTTTAAAGAATTTTAATTTATTTTGAAGATGAATGATAATTTATTTAACTAAAACCATTTAAAAGACGATCTGTTAATCTAGCAATTTAATATAATTTTGTCACATTTAAATAGAGAAGATTTGATATAGTATAATATAAATATAGACTATAATTATCAAATTTATAAAATGGCCTAATTTTTTTTCTTTGTTTTATGCTAAAATTTTACTTTTAATTAAATTATAATAAGATGTCATTACTAATTACGAAATTATAACGAATGTGGTGGTGCAAAGGGCAAGGCATCCTAATATTGTTAGATTTTTTCAACAGATTTTGTTATAACGGAAAAAAAATTAGTAAAATTGATTTATTAATAATATTTTTATTATTAGGATTTAATGTAAATACTCAAATATATTATAGGGTAAATCTCTCAAATATATTTTTTGAAGTTTTTGTCACAAAAATAGATCTTAAAAATTACCAAAATAGACTTTTTATTTTAAAAATTTTAGTTTTTAATATCTTTTTAATTTTAAACTTTACTTCCAAAACTTCTCCTCATAACTCTAAACTCTAAGTTTATATTAGTTAAACCAAAGGTATAAAATATATATTTATATTGTTTAATAAAATTTAGTTTGGTCATTTTTCTTTAAGTGTTATTTGGGGACAAAAACTTTTTTATGTCTATAGTGATCATTATCTCTATATTATCATATTAAGTAGTTAATTAAATGGTCTTACCACCTTATCAACACTAGATAAAATATAAGATGTAATTTAATACTCCCTCTGTTTCATAAAGATGTACGTTTTAGAATTTTTACGCATATTAATAAAACATATAAAATTTGAATTACCAATACATAATTTTCTGTAATTTACTATTTCCCATAACTTTTAACCAATAGAATTTTAATAACTTCATAAAAATTAACAATTTATCATTAATTACTATATTGAAAATATAAAAACTACAACATTTTGGAACAATATTTTTTGTTAAAATATGGATCTTTTAGAAACGGAGGGAGTAGATTGGAAGTAATATAATAATGGGCGGGAGAGGGGAAAGGAATAATCAATTTTAGAGAGAGAGAGTTGGACGGTGAAACAGTAAAAAAAAAAAAAAAGGGAGAGAGAGAGATATGATATAGTCTTTCAACAACTCAAATCGTTGAGAGTTTGTCTTCTCTTCTCTGTTCTGTGTGTGTGGTGTGGAGATCACAATCAATCAATCAAATCTATTTCTTCTTCTTCTTCTTCTTCTTCTTCTGTCTTTTGCCCCTTGGGAATATCTGTTGTGCCTCTTCGCAAATTCTAAAACCATAGCCTCTTTCGATTCTTCATCTGTCTTCTTCAACTCCTACTCGCCAGAGAGAAGTCAATGGCTTCCGAGGCGGATAGATCTGCGGAAATCGGATCCGGTCCCAAATTAGGCGGAGTCGGGAGCAAAAGCGCCGGAGGAGGAGGAGGAGGAGGTCAATACTTCAGGGCGGATACACTTGATTTCACTAAATGGGATTTGCATATGGGTCAAAGCTCCTCCTCTACTAATAGTGCTGCCGTCAAGTCCGCGAAATCTCCGATGCAGGAATGGGAGATCGACCTCTCCAAACTCGACATGAATCACGTCCTCGCTCGCGGCACTTACGGCACTGTCTACCGCGGTGTCTACGCCGGTCAACAAGTCGCAGGTCCGTTAGTTCAACTCTTTTTTTGTTCTGTAATAGAAAAAATTCGCTGATATGATTTATTATGTTACAATAATTTGCAGTGAAGGTGTTAGATTGGGGTGAAGATGGTCTCTCAACAGCAGATGATCTCCGCACTTCCTTCGAACAAGAGGTCGTCGTCTGGCAGAAGCTCGATCATCCCAACGTTACTAAGGTACTTTCACAACTTGTACTACTAGAAGAAGGAAGCAGCTTTGACTTTGACTTTTTTTGCAGTTCATTGGAGCATCCATGGGGACCTCTGATCTGAAGATCCCTCCTGCTAGTGACTCTGGCGGACGTGGCAATGGAGCACATCCTGCCAAGGCCTGTTGTGTTGTCGTTGAATATGTTGCTGGTGGCACCCTCAAGAAGTTCCTCATCAAGAAGTATCGGAGCAAACTACCCATCAAGGATGTCATTCAGCTCGCTTTGGATCTCGCTAGAGGGTCTCTGCTTTTATCTATATCCCTCATTTTGGGATAATATTTATACAAAATTTGCATCCTTTTATCGACAACACTCCTACCTTCTTCTTTTGTCTCAGGCTTAGTTACCTCCACTCCCAGGCGATTGTACATCGGGACGTGAAGACAGAGAACATGTTGCTAGAAACTAATAAGACGCTAAAGATTGCTGATTTTGGAGTTGCTAGAGTCGAGGCTCAAAACCCTCAAGACATGACTGGTGAAACTGGGACTCTCGGATACATGGCACCTGAGGTATTTGTATAAGATCCTTTGTGTTTCCTAATTGTGAAAACAAAAATACTGAAAAGGTTTAGTTTTTTAAGGTTCTTGAAGGAAAGCCTTACAACAGGAAATGCGATGTGTATAGCTTTGGTGTATGCCTATGGGAAATATACTGCTGCGACATGCCCTACGCTGACACTAGTTTTGCTGAGATCTCTCATGCAGTTGTTCATAAGGTCTCTCTCTATCTTTACAAGTCAGTCTCTTTTATTCTTAAGAAAAAGGTTTTAAACAGAAAATCTGATATGTATGTTATTGGTTGAATCAGAATCTGAGACCAGAGATTCCGAAATGCTGCCCACAGTCGGTGGCAAACATAATGAAAAGATGCTGGGACCCGAATCCAGACAAGCGTCCGGAGATGGAAGAGGTAGTGAAGCTACTAGAAGCAGTAGAGACAAGCAAAGGCGGGGGAATGATACCACCAGACAAGTTTCAAGGGTGTCTCTGTTTCTTCAAACCTCGTGGCCCCTGATCTCTCTCTCTCTCTCTCTCTATCTCCCTTGCCTGCTATTCTTGAGAGCTGCGTGATTTTATTTTTTTGAATTTTTGTTGAGACATTGGAGTTAGATTGGGTGTGAAAAAGAATCTATCTCTCTCTCTATGTAATTTATACTACACAGAGTCCGGTCGTGTATAAAACTGATGGTAAAGCTTTGTTTGTTTCTTTCGGTGAGCGGGGATCATCTCTTACTCTTTGAATGTTTGATAATAATATGATTTTCATATATATATAGTGGAGGGTGTGGTTGAAAAGTTAAAAAAAGGAATTGGGGTGGTTTTGTTACAAGAGTAAAAGATAAGGTCTTAATCGACAATATTGAGACAGCTTGTAAACAACAACAACATGTGTATGAGTTTAAGTAGGTGTCGGCTGAGAGAAAGAGGAAGTAAGTTGAGATATTGAGGTTTGTTTTGGCAGTTGGGGGGGGATGGTGAGCGGAAACAGGAAGGAGGAGGAGGCGTTTAAGTCGATGAAAGAGGTGTTGAAGGAGACAGGAGGGTATGCGATTATAGACGGAGGTCTTGCAACTGAGTTGGAGAGACATGGCGCCGATCTCAACGATCCTCTCTGGAGCGCCAAATGCTTACTCACATCTCCTCACCTCATTCACACCGTACATCACTCTCTTTCTCCTTTTCCTCTGAATCTAACTTACTCATCCAAGGTTCTGTGCTTGTTATTATTTGTTTCAATTGATTTGAATAAAACCCTAGTTTTGGATTTTTAATTTTGAGGAACTGCCCAAATGTAGAGCATCCTATAATGTTCATTATTTTTTGGTATATTAACAAGACTTACTGATTCCACCGGCATTGATAAATATTTTAAAGCTGTCAACTTCTGAACCCTAAACCCCTTTTTTTGTTAGTGTTCATGTTTCTTGTGTACTTTTTTAGTGGAAGTATCCATCTCTCTCTCTCTTTTTTATTTGTTTATTAAAAACTCATATACTAAAATATAGACTTGCGGTTGTGCTCTACAGTAGATATATAATGGATTAATAGCTTTGCTTCTGCTTCATGATGGAGCAGGTGCATCTAGATTACCTTGAAGCTGGTGCTGATATCATCTCCAGCGCTTCTTACCAGGTTCTTTTGTTTCTCTCTCTTCATCTCTTTATATGGGGGCACTAAAACGTGGGACTGGTGGTGCTCAGGCCACCATTCAGGGGTTTGAAGCAAAAGGCTTTTCAAAAGAGAAAAGCGAATCTTTGCTTAGAAAGAGCGTAGAAATAGCCTGTGAAGCTCGGAACACGTACTACGAAAAATGCAAAACTAGCTCCTCTGTGGATGATAAGATTCTTAAAAAGCGGCCTATATTAGTTGCAGCATCAGTTGGTAGCTACGGTGCTTACTTGGCTGATGGATCAGAATACAGGTTCATTTTACTCTTCTTTTTCTAATATGATACGTCTTTCGAAAATGATATTTTCTTAAACTATTGGTGGTTTTGTGTTTCACTCTGTCAGTGGAATTTATGGTGATTTGATCACGCTGGAAAAACTCAAGGATTTCCACCGGAGACGAGTCCAAGTTCTGGCAGAGTCTGGTGCTGATATAATAGCATTTGAGACCATTCCAAACAAGCTAGAGGCTCAGGTACTGCTCCATTCTTTAATAATTGATCTTGTTAGCTTCTTCTGGTGGGTGTTAAGGTTTGGTTTATCTTTCTAGGCATTTGCTGAGCTGTTAGATGAAGGGGTGGTGAAGATTCCAGGGTGGTTTTCGTTCAACTCCAAGGATGGGGTGAACGTGGTTAGCGGGGATTCAATCAAGGAGTGTATCGCCATAGCTGAGACCTGTGAGAAAGTGGTGGCAGTTGGGATCAACTGTACCCCTCCAAGATTCATAGAGGGCCTTGTTTCGGAGATAGCAAAGGTTCTGGCATTTGTATTCTATTCACACATTAGCTAGCTAATCTTTTTCTTTGAGTGTGGGAGACTAAAGAAGGTGTTTTTGCATTGTGTAAGGTGACAAGCAAGCCAATACTAGTGTATCCAAACAGCGGAGAAAGATATGATGCTGATCGGAAGGAATGGGTTGTAAGTGTCATATATTATTTCGTTATGAGACACATAGTTAATAATACTTGTGGTGCAGGAAAACACAGGAGTTGGGAATGAAGACTTTGTGTCGTACGTAGAGAAATGGATGGATGCAGGAGTGTCGTTGCTTGGAGGTTGCTGCCGCACAACACCAACCACCATCAGAGCCATTCACAACCGACTTGTCACTCGCAGATCTCTTTTCACCTCTTCTTCTTCCCACCATTAACTGCTTTCCTCCTCCACCTTCTCTCAACTTTTGTTTTCTTGTACCAAACATATGAATGTGTTTTGTTTTTTTTCCTTCCTTTGCCAAAACAAAACAAAGACAAGCTTTTCATCGTTTTTTAATATCAATGCTATCAACAGTTTTGCGTAATACTCAGATGTCCCTCTCCTTCATGCACATGGTAGGTTTTCACTATTATGTTCTCCACCATTAAGTTTGTTCACTACTGACTAAGTAATGATGCACATTTGTTAGCTAGGCTCTTTCTAACTTTTTATTCTTTTCTGTCTGTGTATAGGCTTCGGAATAGACTTATATACAAATGAATTCACGACAGGACCAAAGACAAAAAAACACTTAATTAAAAATCTTTAGACTGACACCCCTTGTACATCATAAGTTGATCGACAATAAAAATAATTGCCCATGTCTTTGAATGCTAAAGCCATTCCCCTTGGAATTAAAAAAAACACCCGACAAATGGCTTCTTTTTTCTTTGCACAAGTAAATATACACCAAAGAAACCACAAACACCAACCCCTAATCATCATGAATCATATATAAAATCGAGGTGGTGATGAGATCCTCTCTCGATTGCCTAATGGTTCATCTTCTTTTGGATTGACTCCTGCACATGTTTTACCCTTCTTTGCTTTAACAATCTCTCTTGATTTTTCAACAAAGAGATCGCATGCCATCTGTTTAGCTCTACATGCTTTTGAACAGAACGCCCCAAAGTAGCTGCGCTTTTCCAAACACACTATCATCAGTATCATGCTACGTACATGCACTAACTAACTAGACATCAACAACAAGTACTGACCCGTACATGAAAACCTCCTCATCGTGACGTAGCTTCTTCTTGCAGAAACCGCATCGCTCAAGAAACGTTTTCAGATTAGCTTCATCCTTCCCTTTCTCCTCCTGGAACCATTCGGAACCAATGGTGGCAGCGTGACTCTCCGGTTGCTTATCGGCAAAGCTTGCGGCTCGTGGTCGCTTACTCGGAATCATCACCACATCTGTCATACCTCTCCCACTTGGAATGTTTTTTTGGGATCTCAGATTTTTTTCAAGTGAATCTAGGGTTTTTGATAATTTCTCTCATATATATATATGTAGGTTTTGCGGGATCACAACAAATAGATTCTCTCGGTAGATATGACAAGTGTCTATGAATATTTTTAGTAAGATTTTTTTACTTTTAAGTCTTTTCAGATATGGAACTGTTATTATTGGAATATTGATGACAACCAATAGATTTTTTACACTTTTCTTCTTTGTTTATGTTATTAGATTTAATCATTTTTAAATAAAAATTAAATACTCCATTTGTAATTATTTCGTAGAATCTTTCTTTTTCTATTTGGAAAATATATCTAATATATTTAGAAACACATAATTTATACCAAAATTAGTACCAATTTTATATTTTAAATTCTAACAAAATAATATTTCTTTCCAATGTAAAAAATAACATTTTGACTGATTGAATCTACTTTTTCAATGTAGAAATCCTATTTGTCTACTTGTTTGATTGATAATTTATTAATATTTCTATGTCAAAAGATTTAGTGTCGGATGTACCGTCAAACATGGATCTCATAACTAAAACGTTCAAAGTAGTGCGGTCACATTTTCATAGTGCAAGTAAAATTACCAGTTGCATTATCGTTTATCTAATATTTTTCATCGTGTAATAGCATAATTAAAAAAGAATGTAGATATTACAAATTGATCAATTATTGATAAATTATGTTTAACCTGATTGGACTTATACAAGTTCTTTTAGGCACATTCTGTTTCAGTGTTGGATTTAACAAATCAATTAATAATATCTATTTTATTAAAACATGAATTTTGTATTGTACCCAATGTTCGAATACTGTTTAGGCATTGTCCATGTGTTTTGGGTCGAAATTAACGAGTAATGAAAAAGTGGGGATTAATCGAGGATTGAATAGAGATTAATTTTAGGGCTATATATACTTTTAGAGGTTATATGTTAAATGTGTGCAACAATTGCGAAGTATACGCATGGTGTAGTGGCCATGACCTTCATAATAATTGTATAGGTCGTGAGTTGAAGGTAAGAAGGTGTCATTTTCTTCAGCCATTACCTAACTTTGGTTTAATGAAATAGAAATTACAATAATATCTGTCTTCAACCTTTAGTCTACGAATTCGCCAGCCGTTTTCCTCTTTTTTTTTTTTAAAAAGAAAAAACAAACAATTTCACTTCACTTTATGAATTTACACCTAAATATAACAGATATGTAACAGTACGACCGACTGGTTTTCCCGCTACCACCCGCAAACTCAGCTTTTGTGGTTGATAGCGGTTGTTGTCGTTTTGCAACAATCATAGAAAACACTATAAATCGTTTCAAATCGATTCAAACCGCTATAAACCTCTAAAATTCAAAAGCTGGTTTCAGCTAGCGTTTGCGGTTGCGGGAGGATTAAAAAACATTTTTTTTTAAAAAAAATTATATAAATAAAAAATAAAATTTTCAATTAAATTTTTAAATTGAAATAATAGATATACCAATATATATATATTATAAATCTTTCAACAAAAATATTTCTATGATTTTTTCAAAATTTAAAAAATATAATTTTATAAATATAATTTTATATTTATTATAATAATATGATTTTAATATTTTTATAATTATATAAAATATAAATATTGTTAATTTATTATTTAACTATTGTTGCATTTGAAAGTTAACCAGTCATAAGTATCCCGCAAACACAATATTTTTAACCACTTTACGAGTCGTCCAAATTTTTTAATAACGCATAAAATCGTAATCATCCATATCCGTAAACGCCCGCAACCGTAACCACTGCGGTTACACCAGTCAGCCACATAAAGTATGATTTCGAAAGAGAAACAACAGAACAATGGAGATTAAAAAAAACAATAGAACAATGGCTTTTTTTACTTTTCCGACTAACTGACCGTATAAGATCGATACACCACGGTCTGTCACCGCTTCACGTTTTTCCGGCGAGTAGGCAGCAGCCAATGACGCGTTTTCAAACAGAGATCGTACTTAACATTTAGTCATATACCAGTTGATTACATCTTAGCGTTGTAAAATTTATATATTAATGATCGTTAAATATTAATTTTGATCGTTCAACCATATAATTATGGATTATCAATATAGTTGATGAAGATGATTATATTTATTGATAGTTTTTACTTTTAAATCTATTTAATTTACATTGTGCTTCAATGATATCATTTACATGTTATAATTCACCATTTCAATTCGATATGAAAAATTATACATTTGAAATGATATAATCAAATATTATTTAAGATCCACGATGCACAAAATGAACATTAATTATTTATACAAATTATTTATATATTATTATTTATTTTGTGTTCATTTACGTATTAAACAAATCTGATGGAGAATACAAAAATTGTTATCAAATCTTTATTATTCAAATAATTATTTTTCATATACTTGTTAACCATATTAGGTAATTCCATAATTTTTATTTATGGAAAGAATATAAAATATTATTTTAGACGCCATTAATTAATTAACTGTTACATTAATAAAAATATAATATATGTTTAGATGGACCAATTTTTTAAGGGTTCAAAAAATCATTATAATGATGACACGTGATTACCAAAACATGTTGTAATATTAAAGAATTAATATATAAAGGATTATATTACATAAAACATACTAATAATTAGTGAAAACATTAGAACAACATGAAAGTAATTATGAAAGCAATATTATGTTGTTATTTATGTTTCCAAACAATAAAATAATTAATGAAAAAGAAACTATTTGAAATTATAGATAAAACATTTATATATTCGTCTTTTTAAATAATCATTTTATTTTTAAATTTACAAATTATTTTGTTAATTATATAATTGTACACAACATTTCTAATATTGTCTTAAAGTCAAATCAAAATAGTTAGTCTCCACAACATTCATCACATATACAAATATTTTTTTACAAACATCATTTACATATTCATTTTCAACCTCTTTTAGTTAATGTTAAAGACATTACTTTCTTTCAATTGTCCCTATGGTTTTCATAAAATAAGATTATACCTATGTATTTTAAAAATGTTAATTTCCCGCTTATTAAAACAAAAACATTGTGTTGGACCTAACATTTAGTCATATATCATATTGCATAAAATGTATTAATTATAAGCGAAAACATTAGAACAACACTAAAATAATTATGAAAACAAAAATATATTATTATCTATGTTTCCAAACAACAAAATATTTAATGAGAAAATAGCCAAAAAAATATGAACCTACACAAAAAAAAATACCTAACTTAAATTTAAGGCAGTGTAATCTACAACTTTTAAAAAATTCTTCATTGCAAATTTTATTTTTTGACCAAAGCCATTTTAGATACATAAAAGTCAAGGTTAAACCAATGCATTTAAGTAATAATTTTAAATTATTAACTTCAACAAAATTAATCAGATTTACTACATTTCTATTGGTTAAAACTTATGGAAAATAGTTAAATATAAAAAGTAATACATTTATAATCAAAATTTATTATTTATTAATATGTGTGAAACTCTAAATCGTATATTAATTTGAAACACATAAAATATTTAGGAGTGTATTTAGAAATCATTATTAATCTTTTTTAATTATTTGATAAATCAAATAATTGACTAAATCACTCAAAGCATTTATGGAAAAATTGAAAACAAGTATAATAATTTTTTCACGTACAGATACAACAAAATAATTTTATCTAATACGAAATAAATAAATTTAACGGTTTATTTTATTTATATTTAAATTAATAGAAAGTTATAATCATTTAAAATTAAATAACCCTCCATATATATATATATATATTATTTAAATAGGAATATATTCTTGGACCTAACATTTAGTCATATACTATATTACAGAAAAAATATTAATAATTAATAAAAATACTAAAATTACATTAAGGTAATTATGGAAACAACATTATATTTACTATATGCATGTTTCCAAAAAATACAATAATTATTCATGTGTCCAATATATATAAATATTAGCTCTCACTTTTTTAATTCTATTTTTCAAATTATTTCATAAATCAAATAATTGACTAAAATACTTGAAAGAATATAACTATTTTTCAGGTTTAGGTACTATAAAATAAATTAAACTAATTTTTTATTTTATTTATATTGTTATACATATAAAAGTAAATTAATTTTAAATTAAATAATTTTTCATATTATATGATATATTGTGTATAAAAATTTTAGAGTTAATAAATAAATATCAACTAATTTTTATAATTAAAAATTTACAAAACTATATATTACGAAACTAATCAAATAAATTATACATTTTTTAGAATTGATAATGAAAATGGTTGAAATTATTGAAAAATTAAGTACTATCTTATATAAATTTGGTGCTTTAAAAGTATTGATGATAATAGTTACTAGCCTTTGACCCGCGCGCCCGCGCAGATGTTATTTTTATGAATGTCAAATATTTTAACCAATTTTTTTGATATAACTGTATATATGACTGGAACTGGATATTCGATATCTGTTATCCGATCCGAAATCCCATCCACTTTGAAAACCAGATATTCGGGATCCTAATAGTGATTTTACGGATTCGACCGATCCATGTACAAATTTGGATAGTAAAATTTTAGGTGTGGATAATCAGATCCGGATATTAAATATTTTAAATTTAATTATAGTTATCTATGTATATTATATATACTTTTATATAAAATAACTAAAATTTTTATTTTATTAAATTTTAAAGATTTTAAGTTTTTTAAACAATAATTTTAAATAGACTAAATAGATGTTTAATAGTTAGTTTTTGATTTATTTTTAATTAAAAAAACAGGTCTGAATATCCGCGTGTATTCGGATTTTAGTCTGAATATCCTAAGCCGAATATCTGGATCGAATAACAATTTTATGAATCCAACGAATGCATATCCGAATCCGTATATCCTAAAATACACCGGATATTCGATCCGTCCTAGTCCTAACTGTGTATATGTATTATATGGTGATTAAAATTTTTAAATTTTTAAATTATATAATTTATTCTTATTAGATATATATCATACAAATGAATAATACATTGTATTTGTTTATATATATAACCATTTATAATAAATATTAGTATGTATTTTAGTCATTAAACTGTTATGGAAATTTACATAATTTTGTTATTGTAAATGAATAAGTTCAGATTATAATCAAAAAATATTAACATTATTATTTTTTATAGTTCAAATATAGATGTGTAACTTATATGAATAAAAAATAAAACTAATATAATGCTATATATATATATGTATAATTCTTTTTTTATTATAAAAATTTGGAAAACACATATACACTCTTTTATGAAGTCTTCAATTCTAATGTTATTAATGGGCTTACCCGAGATTTTTTTTGTTAAGAAGTAATGTTTAGATGTTTGGATGCATGAATAATATCAGTGACATTCCTTGTAAATATTAGGTAAAAGTAAGAGTTATTTCCTATTTGTACTTCTCTTATCTAGAATATAATGTAAAAACAGAATATAATGTTTGTGTTAGTCATTTGATAATCTTTATTGATATAGAAACTTCTTAGAAATAAGAAAACAAATCATAAGGTTGTTATATTTTCAAAAAGGAATATTTAGTTATGATATTATCGGGTTAATTGTTATTGCGTATTGATATGGATTTTGTTTAGAAATAGGAAAACAAATCATAATATTGTTTTATTTTTGGAAAGTAATATTTAGTTGTGATATTCTTGTGTTAATTATTATTTTTTACTGATATGGAGATTGCTTAGAAATAGGAAAACAAATCATAATGTTATTTTATTTTAGGAAATGAATATTTAGTTATGTATTCTTGGGTTAATTATTAATTTGTATAAATGGGAATAGTTCTATACGAAATAAAACTTCGAGTAAAAGTAGAATAGATGATTTATAATTAATATTGAGTGGCAGACCAACATTTAACCAAGGAATAATTTGTATCCGAAACACATTTGTTTTTATTTCTTCAGACCAAATTAAACCTAAGCATTATTGTTAACAAAGACCGGAGGTTTAGCAAAGTTATAAACGACAGTGTATAAGTCGAATGGCATTCCATGGTAAATCTTAATAACAAATTAGGGTTACGTACGTACTTCAGTTTTAATAGATTAGATGGGTTTACACATAACTCGACAGAAATCCTAATAACACTCACCGAAACGACGAGGTGTTGGTATCTATGCCGCCGAAACCACACACTTTTGTTTTTCTTTTCTTGTGATATAATGCTTTCCTCGCCATGGCCTACTCGTTGAGAAGAAAAGCCCAATATGATTACATCGAAAACGCGATCATTGAGTAGGGCCCATGCACTCTTATCTTTTCATGTGGATCCCTCTTTTGTTAGGCCCACAGCCTATCACTTTATCATACTAATAACTAGAATTTATTCCCGCGTTGATGTTGATTCATTTATGTATATGTTGATATTTGTTTTACATTATTATTGATATATGTTTTAATGTTAAATATATTAATGTTTATATAAATATTTTAAATATAATGATTTCATAGATAAATAGGATATTTAATTAATTGTTTCAAACAGTCTCATGTGTATGTCACTTTTTATTATATATTTATCTTATTAGATTTGTATTTTATTACTAAATAAATTAACATATGCATGAAATAAAATATTTAATTTTTTTTACATTTAATTTATATTAAATTTTTACTTGCAATTTAAAATTCTAGATTACTTTCTAGTAATTATTTTTTATTCATTTATTTTAAATAACATATTTGTATATATAAAAGTCTAAGACACATTAATTTTTATACATGTGTTATATAGTTTAGTATGTTAACCCATTTTGCTAACATATTATATTTTATTATTTTAACATAAATATTTATATTTATGAAAATTAAATTATTAATTTAATATAATTTTATCATATTATTTCATTACAAAAATTATTTTAATATGATATATTATGATTATAAAATAAATCAAATATGATAGAATTTTATTTGTGATTTTATAAACAATAACCAAATATATATTAATGTATAATAATATTTTTTTAATTATGAAATTAATTATAATATTTATAGAAACTTTAAATTGAGATTTTGTTAAAATATTTTTAACATTTGTTAAAAATTTCATATATATATATTTAAAATGAAAAAATATTAAAAAATATTATGATGAAAGTAGTTATATAAATTTATAGTATTAGTTCTAAGAAGACATATTTATAAATTTCTAAGGAAAAATTCAACTAAAAAATTACACATGAAAGAAGTGAGATAAAAATCATAATTTCTATTTTAATAGTATAAATAGTGATAACTGATAACTTGATAACGAATGATCATTAATCGTAGTAATGTACTTTAGAAACTGAAAAATTCTCTAAGACAATACTAAATTTATTTATTTTCATAAGTATAGCATATAACGGCCAAAATAATTAAAATATTTTATTAACGAAAGAAAATGTTTATATCCCTGTGATTAATTAATCTATATTTAGAGTTTAAATTTGAAGTGTGAAATTTAGAATTTTAAAAGATTAATATTAAAATAGAAATTTAGAACTAGTTTCAAAAAATATTTTCAGATTTCAAAATAAAACTCAAAAAAAAATTAAAAAAAATCAAAAGTTTACATTCAAAAAAAAATATTTTCGAAAATAAAAATCTATTTGTTTTATTTTTATTTAAATATTTTATATTTATATATCTATAATATAAGTGTAGAATGATTTTTATTTAATAAACAATTTGATCATTTAATGGGTTTTTTGATCAAAGAACCCAAATTTTAGATTATTTAAGCGATTTGCCCTTTTAAAAGAGCAATTCTATTTTTTCTTGTGTTGATTAAACATTTGGTGCTGGTTGACAACAACAACACACTATTTTGAATTATTAGTGAAGATTACCAATAAAATTTATAATGAATTAGAAGTTGACGAGCTTAAACAATAAACTTGGATAGTTGGATGAGATTCAAGAAACAGAAGATCAACAACAAGAAAAGTTGTTGCATCTTCCATATACCATCAACCACTTATATTTTGTGATCATGTAAGTGATTATTGGTATTAATATATAACTTGTCATATAGTGGTTTATATTTGTCCTTAATGCATCAAGACCCTTTAACTATGGACATACACACGTGGCACTTAGGTAGATCTTAATTATTGGATTGAGAATAGCAGGTGCAATTATGGGACCCGGTCTGATAAATTATTACAGTATTTTACTATTTTATTTAACGTCACTTGTTCTTTATTTATTCAAACCAAGTGAAAATAACATTATTATTAGAGAAAGACAAATGAAATAATGACAAAAATGGCGAATAGAATAACATATGAAAAATACTGTGTGTTACAGAGGCCCAAACATCGAAGCAAAAAAAAAAATGCATCGCCGTTGATACATAATGTATTCCACGTAATAAATCAATTTGATTGTTTAAAAATCTTTACTTTTTTTTAACTGATAAAAATCTTTACTTTTTCAACCTAAAACGTTCTTAATATAAACCGACGAAAAATACAATATACATTCAACCATATACAATAGTATAAATATGTCTAAAAACTATTGAAAAAAGGATAGCATTATTGTAATAAAAATGAGGGGGAGGTAAATCCATATAAGTTTAAAGCATTTCTTGATTAAAACCACAACGTCTCTGCTCTCGAGATCACCTCTCACTCTCCCACTCTTTGGAATTAACAAAAAAAAAAAAGAAAAAAAAAAAGAGAAAGCAACTTTCAATCTGATTTTTTTGTAAGAGACCCCATCTCTAATAAGAACAGAAGCAGTCAGAAGTTTCAATAATTGTACCATTCTTACTCATCTCTTTCATTTCAGACAATTTATAAAAATTTATCTCTCTACATGGAAGCTACTGAGTTATGATCTTTAGACTCTCACTTGATCTGACTGTCTTCTGCTGAACAAGCATCTCTAAAATTAATGGCTGCTGATCAACTTCCATCTCCAACACCCAACACTTATTACTCATCTCTCTTCTTTACCTCTCCAAAGTTTAGGTTTTTCTCATCAAAGATCACTCCTCCTTTTGACTCCATCCTCAGCCCTACTTCCATCCTCGAAGCCAACAACCTTTCCATCTTCTCCTCCATAAACCCTAAACCCCAAAGGTTTCACCCACCTGAACCCTTTGGCCTCGCTGATCTCGTCAAAAACAGAGACCACCACTCGACCAAACCTGCCAACAAGATGGTCCTTTTCGGTTCAAAGCTCAGAGTCCAGATCCCTTGTGCCGATTTTGGAACTAAAACCGGTCCTACTGCCTTGAGACATCCTCCTGGACAGCTCAGCCCTTGTCCCAAAACAAAGGTCTTAACCGTGAGCGAGATTGATCAGACGGAAGACTACACGTGCGTCATATCTCACGGTCCAAACCCGACCATCACACATATCTTTGACGATTCTGTTTTCGTGGAGGCGACTCCTCCTTGCTCTGTTCCCTTGCCACAGCTACCCTTGGAGACCAAGAAGCATGACACTAATTTTCTAAGCTACTGCTACACCTGCAAAAAGAATCTTGACCAAAAACAGGACATCTTTATATACAGGTCGGTCCATAGATCTCTACATATATACGTACTTTTTCTCTTTAAACTGTGTCATCTGAGTTCTTTCCAAAACTAAAAGTTTAAGAAATGTTTGTGTGTTGCAGAGGAGAGAAAGGGTTTTGCAGCAGCGAGTGTAGGTACCAGGAGATGCTTCTTGATCAAATTGAGACCTAGCACCTGCCACCCTTTTCCTCCACTTCTTCTAAATTTTTGTTTTCTTCTTTCATTTTGTCACAAAATTTACTTTTTTTTTGATGTTATTATTAGCTGATTCTGTCTCTCTTTCTTCTTAGGGGGTATTCCTTGTAATAATAATCTTTCTCGCCTGCAAAATATATGAACGATAGAGAGTTGTTGTCATGTTGATGTCTTTTTTTTTGTGTGTTATGAGTGAATTTGATAAATTAAAAATATAGTAAATTTTTCAGAATCTATTCTATTAAAATAGGATCATGACCTATTGATAAATGTTTAGTTCAATTATTTATTACACATGTATTAGTCTTTTATATTAACTAGAATTTTTCTCCGCGTTCCGCGCGGATTATTTATTTTGACTTGTTACAATTATATATACTTGTTTCGCTAAACAATTTGAAATTGACCTTTTAAATATAATTCATAATTTAAATATATTTTATATGTGAAGGATATAATTTTAAATGTAAATCTATTGTTTAGAAAATAAATTACATTGTTTTACAATTTTTTAATTGTGTTGACCATTTTCAAAAAATAGTATTAACTTTTTTTACAATTAATATGAATTTAAGATATGATTTTACTGATATATACAGCATTATATAATATATTATGTAATACATATTAGTTTTAGGTTTCGAACAAAAATGTAAAAGTTGCACTACTATTCACAAAAATCACTACTAACTCAGAAATATGAATGTTTTCTGTTTACCCAAAGCGATAAAGTATTAGTCATAATTGATATGATAGCAGTAAACTCAACTAATAACATAACACGGACTAATTATTGTAGTAATGAAATATAATTTCCTAATAAAAATATATTCAATTTTATTTGTGTATTTAATATTATTTCAAAAAAAATCTAAAATGTATGAAATTGAATCATTTGAGATTAAGTATTAGATAGTGATAATTAAAAGAGATTATAAAAGAATGGAGAAAAATAATTTTATTTAATAAACGATTAGTTAAATAAATGTATTACATGTTAGATTTTGACATAAGTTACATGGAGAGAATATTTAAAAACTTCTAAGAACACAGAGACATGTAGAAGAAGACACTAATCTCAACTCAGATCTCACATTATCCTTCGCAGTTTCTTTTACTTCCAATGGAACTTTTGAGCTCTAGAGTTGAACTAAAAGGATACGTATTCGACATTTTCTTCTTATGAGTAGTTCACTTGAATATTGTCTTTTCGTAATTCTTTTATTTACTCTCTCTCTTCTTTTTCTTCTTGAGACTTCTCTACTCTTTGTTTCCTACTCATCTCTTATTTTCCTTCATCTATTGATGGTATTCAGATTGCTTGACCTGGTTAGAAGTAGCATTTTTAATAATATATTATTTATGCACCTTTATTAGTGTTGGGAGTGGTGTCATTATAGATTTGATTTTTTACAACTATGTGAGGACCATAGTGATCAAATCCTAAAAGAAAACTATAGAGTAAACTTACTTAAAAAAATGGGAACGGTTAATATATAGATGTGCAAAAAACACTCTTTATATAATAATGTTCACTCCATGCAAACGATTCAAGGTTTCTTAGGAACACATACATATAAAGTTATTTTTCGATTGGCTTTAAAACTCTTCCATCTCTTCCCGATTAGTACCACATTGACTGAACACACATAAAAAGCCTTAATTACCAAAAATAGTTGTGCCCAGGAGATAAAAAAAAAGTGGAAAGGGAAGAACCTCTTACCGAGAATACGTATCCTTTCATTAGTTCACCATCTTGTTTGACACCTTCAGATTCATCATTTTTATTATAACATACAGTGTGGAGGAGTTTCTTCTCTAAGCCTGAGAAAATGTCATGTCATTCCTAAATCTCAGCACATGTCTCCAATATTTATTATGTGCATGCACGGAGGAAGAAAATAACCTAATTTCAGATACACATAAAAGTTGTTTCTCGCACTAAATACCAACCTGCCCTCTTCCTTGCTCCATTGATTACTTTCTAAAAAATATGCTTACTGTCTCCAGTTTCAATCAATCTTTCCACCGTCTGCACAATAAAGAATCACCATGAACCCATTACTAATATTGACTCAAGAGGTTATACTCAGAAAAGTAGAGTTTTAAATTTGTGTCTCTTCTTCTGCTTGTTAACCAGTAACTACAATATCAAAAAGTATATATCAGAGATCATTACTGGGAATAGTTGAATCGTTAGACAAATTCCCTAGTCAAAACTTGTAAACACAACCTTCTTTGTCTCCTTGCTGAATGTTATATCAGATGGTTTTTTCTTTTAAAATTTGTACAACTACTACTTGGAATCAAGAGATTAGAAAAACGTTACGTGGTTGCCCAAACTCCCTCGGATGGCTTTCTTTCCTAGATTTTAAATCTTAAGTAGCAACCCTGTAGAATCACTAATATTAGTAACTGGAATTACTTCTTATTAAGCAATAACTTATGTTAAGGGAGCTCATCTCATAATAGTGGGGAATTTAACGTGAAATCTAAAATATTGAGATAAACTTGAAAATTATAGGAAGAGGAGGATAAATGTCGACCGCAAATACGTTTGGTGTTGACTGTTGTCACTAAAAGCAGGACATGAGTATCAACACTTTCACTGATTTTTTTGTATAATTTGTTCGTAGCCTGATCCCACATCACATTCATAGCAGCCCCCCTCCATATGTTCATTGAAATAGGGCTGTGCATTTTACCTGAACCCGAAAACCCGAACCAGAACCGACCTGAAAAAACCGGTTCGAGTCAGGTATGGATAATGTCATTTTACCCTATTGGATTTTGTTGTGGAGGACACGTGGGTCTTGGACCCGACCCGAGACCCGATAGGGTACCCGGATATCCGAAACTTCTAGGATATATTAAATATATATGGGTATTTTAGTATATTTTTGGTATTAAGGATATTTTTTAATGTTTAAGGTTTGTTTTTGTTGTATAGTTTTGGGTTTTATGTAAAATTATAAATTTTAAAAAATATAATTAATTAATCGAATAAATTTTGGGTATTTTTCATGTCTTCGGATCAAATTTTAGGTAAAATTTTAGATATTTTGGGAATTTAAACTATTTTCAGATTTTTTTGTGTGTTTTTGGGTATTTTTTGGGTCGGACCCGGTAGGACCCGAACTGAACCCGACCCGGATCCGACCTAAAAAAAATTTAAGTACCCTATTGGGTCTCACATCTAAGACCCAAACCGACCCGGACCCGATAAGACCCGAACTTAACCCAAACCAACAAATTCTAATTACCCTATTGGGTCTAAATATCTAAGACCCGAAGGACCCGGACCCGATAAGACCCAACCCGAATCCGATCCGAGGACCCAAATGCCCAGGCCTACATTGAAAGTAGGATGAACTCAATTGGTTATACAAGTGAAGGTTTGTATTACTATCAACTCGAAAAATGCTCACTCTTTAGGTTGAAGGTGAACCAACACTCGCTGAGTGGTTGCTACTCCTACTCCGTGAAGGACGGGGCGGTCGCTGACAAACTGACCATTGATTAGCTGGACAACATCTGAAATTTTGGGTATTTTTAAAAAATATAATTCAATTAATCGAATAAATTTTGGGTATTTTTCATGTCTTCGGATCAAATTTTAGGTAAAATTTTAGATATTTTGGGCATTTAAAATATTTTTAGATATTTTTTTGTGTGTTTTTGGGTATTTTTTGGGTCAGACCCGGTAGGACCCGAACCGAACCCGACCCGGATCCGACCTAAAAAAAATTTAAGTACCCTATTGGGTCTCACATCTAAGACCCGAACCGACCCGAACCCGACAAGACCCGAACCGACCCGGACCCGACAAGACCCAAACCTAACCCAAACCGACAAATTCTAATTACCCTATTGAGTCTAAATATCTAAGACCCGAAGGACCCGGACCCGATAAGACCCGACCCGAATCCGATCCGAGGACCCGAATGCCCAGGCCTACATTGAAAGTAGGATGAACTCAATTGGTTATACAAGTGAAGGTTTGTATTACTATCAACTCGAAAAATGCTCACTCTTTAGGTTGAAGGTGAACCAACACTCGCTGAGTGGTTGCTACTCCTACTCCGTGAACGACGGGGCGGTCGCTGACAGACTGGCCATTGATCAGCTGGACAACATCTGAAATTTTGGATGCAAAATATGTCACGTGCAGAGAGGTTATAGCCTTATTAAAGTTTCAAAAGAAAAAACATGTAAAACATAACCGAATATTAATGTTACTATAAAGATCACCTCTGAACCCCCAATTGGCTTCAAAGTCTTCGAATAATTGGAATGAGAGTCTTTCTTCATATGAATCTCAATCTGCTTCTTCTCCATCGGTTCGAGGACATCTTGTATGAACCTTCTAGGCCATCATTAGCTACAGGGAAAAGAATTCAGACATATTATCGTAGATGCACCATTGGATATAAACAAAAATGGAAGACAAAACTCGTCAACATACCATGCAAGGAATCAGATTTCTCTAGATGTGACTCTTGAGTACTTGACAGGAACCTGATTTCTTAATGAAAAATTCTTTTTTTCTCTTGGTTAGATCAAAAGGTGCAAGCTAATGATTAGATAATAATTTAAAACCACAACATCAAAGAAGACAATCTCTACAACCTAGCCAAACGAATTCAAACACGTGAGATAGAGAAGACAGAATGAAGAGTGGCAATGGATTATTTATATTTACATCATGGGAAGCGAAAAGAGAGATACCTCCAATGGAAATAAAGATGACATTAACAATAAAAATGTCAAAATAACCTGCATAAAAGGAATTTTTGCAGAAGTCTCATCTCTGTCGATTGAAGCCGAGCTTTTGTTTTAATCCTGATTGGTACGCATAGTTTTTTAGACATTATTTCACTCTACATCCGTTTTGTAGAGTAAAAAAGAGGAAGTCAAAGAAAGATCTATGATTTCTGTTTTGAGGAAGATAATAATGAGTGAAGTTAATGAAATAAAAACTTGGAACATAAGAAGTGGAATGCAGAAACCGAAAAGACGGGAAGAAAACCATCGTTTAGATAAAAAAAATTGCTTAAATGACAAGGCATCTAATTACATTTTTATTGGTTTGAATTTCAATGCTGATGTGGCATAGCTAGAATTTGAGGATATGCAACTTTTAGTATTGTAAGATAACATTAAGTCCTTTATATTATTGATAAATAAATGGTTAAATATAAAGATAATTATTAAAAATACAAATATAAAAATTAGATTTAAAAAAAAATAAAAAAAATAAGAATCTAGTAAATGGTTTGAAACAAAATCGACATTCTTCACCACAAATTAAAAGCTGTAATGATGTTGCTACATGCTCATTTGCTTTCCTTTAAATTGTCTTAATTGGACCCAAAAAAAAGTGAAAACAACAAAAATAACATTTTTTCACCTGAATTTTTGAAGTGATGATGACTTCAACCACTTTAAATTGTCGGGTTGTTAAAGACTACAAGCTTTTAACTATTGATGAACTTGATCATCTTATAACAGGCCGGCCCAGGAGACGCCACTGTAAGTCCGTAACCAAGAGAACCGTGGCCCAATCTCGGCCATTTCTAGAAGACTCTCAGGTGCTGGCTTAAACCCAAAAAAAAAAAAAAAAAAAAGAAGAACGATCCTTTTTGTTGGACCACATGAATCTAATCTAATGGATGCTCAACTGTTATATTCGGGTCTCGATGAGGCGTGCCCATTCTATTGAAGAAAAGAGAGAAACAGTAGATCCAAGAAAGATGTGAATGTGCACCCCGGCCCCAATACATTTAATATTGGAGTACATATTCCACAATAACAAGGCCCAATTTGCGAAACTGTATTGCTTGCGTTTTCAAGTTGTGCCTGTATTTATTTACAACTTTTGTGTTCATGTCTTTTTTCTGTAACAGACTTTCAATTTAAAATGCAGAAAAAGATCGAAATTACAAGATTTAGGACTTAAATTTTTGGGATTAGACCCATCCCAGTTTGTTATACTAAAGAAAGTTAACATAACCAAATATTAGATTTTGATTCACGCTTTAAGGACACATGTATGTTTTTTTTAAATAAAATTAATGACTTCTATTAGAAAAAAAATAATTTAAAAGTTTTCCTTTAATGTTCAAAAAATTAATATTTATAGTATTTAATTTGCAAACAATGTTTTCATATCCGACCCATACCGTGGTTGAACCGATATATCCGACCACTTGTGTATAATCTGATCCGTATTTAATAAAATTTTGTTAATTAAAAATTCGGTAAAATCCTGTAAAAATCTAAAAACCTGCTATGAACCCACGATCAGATATTGGATGATCCACTAAAAACCAGAGCTCTTGAAGTTCTTTGACTAAATAACTCATACTTTTTAATATTATAAAATTGAAAAACTTATAATTTCCTAAAATGTTATGAACATTTTATTATGTCATATTCCACAATAAGAAGGCCTAATTTACGAAATTGTATTGTGTTTTCAAATTGTTCATGTATTTATTCACAACTTTTGTGTTTATGTTTTTCTTGTAACATGCTTTCAATTTAAAGTGCATAAAAGACAAAAATTACAAGTCTTAGGGCTTAAATTTTAGGATTATACTCCTATAAATTTGTTATACTAAAGGGAATTGTTATCGGTTCATGAACTGCGAAGTTGTTATCAGTTCACCCAGAGGTTATCAAATCAGTGGCATGCCAAACAATCATTAATTTGATGAAGTCTGATTGTGTCACGGAAGTTGGAATGTATTTTTTATTTACCTCTTCATTCATATGATCATGTTGTCCATCAGTTGGAGGTATTTTTGTGCAAGCGATTATTCCTCTCCATCCAAATCGCATAGATTGTCATCTACAAAGAAAAGTAAGGCGACAAACTAATTTTCCTCTCTTAATCGTGTTATTGAGTGTGGGTTGTTAGTCTCATGTAGCCGACATAGCATCTCTTTTCAAGTGTTGTCCAAATATAATAGGAGTGTTCACAAGAGAATCTCGTGATTCCAAGTTCGTTGAGCAGAGAATACATGAAGGGTAATTGTTCAATCCCCAAGATAATAAGTGATCCCTAGTAGAACACCTATTCAATACGAACAACCAAGTGAGAAAAGAATGCCTAGGGATGTTTCATGAGAACCACACCACAAATTTCCAAGGAACCACAACGATATTTCCCCTAAGTGAGTTGTAAACGTCTCCAGTTACAAATATATCTATCAATTTAATCTTCAATTCCCACGCGTACTGTCTTCCTCATCTGAAAGTTAAATTGTTGTTAGATAAGTGTGAAGCTCTAGTTGATTGTTCGATCTTGTAGGTGGTAGGCGCCAAGAGCCTTGACTCCAGAGACTTTGCACTGTGACATTTCTTCATATCCTAAGCGTGGACATGATATCATGAGTCAAGAACCAGTTTAAGCTTCCAAACGATGATCAACTGTCCGTCCAGAATCTATAAGTAAGTTTGTTTCCAACTCTAAACTTTATCCAATTGTAGATAACAACTTTAGATTTTAGAAATAGCCATGAATTGTGCATGTTTGGCTTAGTATTCCAGAAGTCACTCAAATCTCCATGTAGGACCTCTTCCTTGAACCAAACAACCCAAACATAACCTGCCCTAAAGAAAAGCAACCAAATTAGTTTTAGGATAGTAACTTGTTCTAGGTTAGTAGATCTTTTATTCCTAAACCTCCTTCCTAAGTAGAACGGGTTACTCTATGCCAAGAAACACGGGTTGTGTCATTGCTATCAACATTCCCTTTTCCAGAGGAACATACTACATAGGGAATTAAGGCGGTTTATGCAAGCTTTGAAAGTATGAATAATGAATACTATAATTTTGATATCCTTACAATAATTGTTTTTATTATTAGAAGACGCCCAACAATGAGAGGGTCTTGACACTCCAAGATGACAGTCTCTGCTTTACTTGTTGAATTAGTTGGTCACATTTTGACAGACTCATCTTTTTGGTGCAAAGAGGGACCCAAGATATCTTATCGATAGTGTGCCTTGAACCATGCCAGTAGAGGCTTAGATGGCTTCCACTTATGTCTCTGTTAATCCTGAAGAGAAGAAGCAAGATTTTTGAACACTTATGGCAAGATCATATCGCAGCTTAGACTCACGCAAGACATGAAGAACTTTCTGAATATGTGAGGTTGAACCTTCATTTAAGATTAGTAAGTCATCAGCAAAGCAAAGGTGATTCATTCGAGTAGATTGACATCTAGAACGAAACCCAATTTTTCCTTTCTCAACCGCTTTCTTTAGCATTAGGGAAAGACAACACATAGCTACAACAAATAGGCAGGGTGATAAGCGATCTCCCTGGTGTAATCCTCTCTTCCCTTAAAAGTACCCATTTATCGTGCCATTATAGCCGACCATGAATGTAGGGATGCATATACAACCTTTCAACCTTCTTATGTAGAGTGCACCAGATTAAAATCTTCCAAGCAATTAAATAAGAAGTCTCATGACAAAGGTATCAAAATTTCCACAGTCGTTTATGCTCTCTTTTTTTGTGTGCTACCCATTCACTAATTCACCCGCCAACACTGTGTTTTCTAGAATGAGTTAACCTTTAACAAAGGCAGTTTGACTGGAGAATGAAGGAGTGTAAGATTGGTTTTAGGCAATGAACCAACAGAAGAGAGATAACCTTATAGATGGTATTCAAACACATGATATATGTATGTATTCTGTGATTTTCATATCACTAGGGTGTTTGGGGACATGAGATAGGATAGTTGTGTTAGTTGTTGTGGGGAGGAACGCTGAAGTGAAGAACTGAGTAATGAAATGTATCCCTTCTTAACCAATGATTTCACAAGATTGCTTAAAATTCTAGAAGTAAGTCCATTAGGATATGGGGCCTTGTTCATATTTAGTCTAAAGAGAGCTTTCTGAATCTCACTAGCAGAGGGCAGTTTCACCATTCCACACTGATCCTGAGCAAATACCATGAATGTAGTCTACCTGGAACAAGGAAGGAGACGTGTGAACATAAGGGAAGATCGAATTTGGACCAAGCATTGATCTGAAGTGATTAACCACATGAAAGCTCATTTCCAGAGGGTGTTTTATGCTGACATCAGCTAACGTGATGAATGATCTTATAGCATTAAAAATGGCTCGAGTTTAATAAATTTTGTGAAAGTAGTGGTGTTTACGTCACCCTCTCTAATCCAATTAAACTTTGACTTTTTTTGAAGAAACATTCCTCTATTCCCTTAAGAATAGTCTCCTGGTGCAAGTCCCTTTCTTCCTGAAATAGTTACGGAGTAGGCGAGTTTAGAGCATGAACCTGCATAATTTGAGGTAAATTGTTCATATCACTCATTTTCTCTTGAATTTTTGAATAATTTTCTTTGTTTAGAATTTTTTAGTTTATCTTCATGTTTATATAGTTGTAACTTATAGTTGCTTTATATATAGGGAACTAAAATATTTAATTATAGTGTGTACGTAATTTGTTTCGTTATTGGTGGAGTAAATATTATTTAGTATTATGTTTGTTCAAATTCCAAATTAATTATTTGATTATTGTTCACAACTCTCACATTAATCCACAAAAAAATACTCTACATTTGATAGTACGGGAGATCGCGTTTCGCGTAGGATTTGATAATTTCTTTGTAATGTTTGGTGGAGGTTTTCTTTTAGTTCATATGGTTATCTTCATGTTTGTTTGTGACATTTTCTCCGTATGATTAGAAGGTTTGTTGTCTAGATTGAGTGCCTATGTATTTGCTTTTATTAAATGAAGGAGTAGTGTGTGATGTGTTTTTTTGCTTTCGTCCAAAGTTAGAAACAAAGTTACAGACTATTGGTTTACAAACAACATAAAAGCTTTATATGTAAACTTTATTTTACAAAAAATAAAAGCTATGAGGGGAGAGAGTGTTTATTGTTTTGTACATGCCAATGAACCATGTTATATGTATTTAATTAAATTGATGACATCGTCTGCCTGACTGAGACAAAGATATATGAAACTATCTCCTTATATGATAATATGCATTTTCACAAATTCGAGTAGTTATTGTTTAGCTGCTTCTCATATAAAGCGCTGGTCCGTTTATGCTTTGGTCTTCACTCAGAGTCTTCCATCATTTTTTTTGTAAACATGATACCGGAAAATGATCCATGATCTGGTTTTTATGTAAGCTAGAGCCTTTAATTTCTTCAACGCAGTTCGCTCAACTAGATGTTGAACATGAAGGGCTAGTTGAAGCTCGTGGCTGGCAAGTTGCAGGAAACATAATACTCACTACACTTTCCTTATCAGCTTCTTACCCACAAATAACAGACTACACATACTTCCACCTCTTGTGAAGAAAGCAACGGACAATTCCTCTGCCTCCTGAGTGGTCACAACATTGTTTAGCACAATCCCAAGGTTTACAAATGCTTCTTGATTCTTTATATGACAATATGGCTTTTTTTTTGTCCCAAATACTTCTCCTAAAAATATCTTGTCCACCACTTCTTCTTGCTTCAAACTGTTTAACATGGACATTGTTGGATTTCACTCCTTGCACCACCTGATCCCGTTGATACCAAATATGTATGTCACGGTATTTTGTCCAAGATCACAACTATATTTATAACCTTCTTTTTTTGCATTAAGTTCTTCTTTGGAAGCTGCTATATACATATGACGTCCATGGTTTGGCCTGAAATTAGAAGGTTGTCGATGATGGGGTTTGAGTTTCAGAGTGACTGTAATGATTCAATTTGAGGAAGTGATGAATCTAAACGCATGTTACATACTTATTTATAGGCTAAGATTTTCATTCTTTCTATATAGGTACTTGGGTACATCTATGTATTTGTTTTATTGAGCACACTACTTTTTCCTTTTGTAAATCGTATAACCTCGAAATCTACTCGACAGCTACATGTTCTACCCTCAGCGACAGCGACATACAAACATTAAATTCATATCTGATTGTTGCATGATACAGAAGCTTATGAATTACAGAGGACATTTTATAGTTTTGATCTATGAAGAAGCAAGATCTAATCACCTAGACAAAACAACGTTATTCTAATTAGAAAGTGGAGACGTAGACAACGATCTTTTATTTACACACTAACACATTATATAAAGAATCTTATGATTTAATACTATCATTTGGTAGCTTCTCTAAGGATAAGATATCTTAATGTAAAGTTGTGAGGGATCCAATGAATGGGCTTGCATGATTCACCACCTGACTGACATTTCTTAAAACATTTTCTCGAAGATTCTATTATACCTTGGTTGATCTTCTTTGACAAACCAGCCTGAAATAAACCAAATTCTTTTGCAAACATCTCCATAAGTTTTGGCTGTTGGACTTTCCGGTTGGGTAAGCTTAAATTCTTCTTATGTAGTCTTCTTTCAACGATTTTAGCTCTTGATGGATTCTCTTTGGTTATATACACGAAAGCAAATACTTCAGCTTTTAATTGGCATTAACTAAAGGGTTTCACAGTTTCTCTGAAAGATAAAAAATACCATGGGATCCGAGTGGATGTCTGAAGTAAGTGCAAAATGTAGGAGCGGTTTGGGATGATAAAGCTAATATTTCATCTCTTGCTTTGAACTTCTTTGAAGTAAATAATAGTCTAAGCCATTGGAAGAGAATAAATGTAAAGAAAATTGTTTTTTACTTTAGGATTGTGTTTTGAAGCTCACCTTCCAAACATTTATGAATTCTTCTTGAACTTAACTAACCAAAATGAAACTTCTTTACTCCAGCTTCTCCTCATGTTTCAACTTACTTGGATCGACTCCCTCCAATCTATTGATAAGCAACCTGCAAAAGTTTAAACATATCAAGTTTTCCTAATCCACAAACAATCAAATTCTACCCTCGTCAATATGTCAATCTCAAACAACTCACTTGAAGTTTTTCTGAAGATCTTCGACCTCACTAGACTTTTTGGCTTTTATGTAAATGAAAAACCTTTTATGTTGTTTGGTCTGGTGGTAAAGAGAAATTGTATGGTTAAGGAAGTAAGTATGAAGTTTACAGGATGAGGGCATACCTTTTTATACATGGAGATTCACCGACTCGAAGAGAGGGCAGATGCATCGAATGAGGGAATTGTGGTAGGAGTGGATTAAGGTGATAAGATGGTCGTTAATGACAACGATTGATTGCATTCCGTAACGGTTCAAATTTCCCTTATTCGACGTAAAAAATCAATTCCAAAGTACACAAACAACTTATCCCCCCAGAGATTAGCCTTAAAAAGTCTCCTCACATCACTTTCGACAAACTCCATGGTCGGTGTACGAAAGATGAAGGTGAAGAAAACGATGATGGAAATAGTTGAAGACGAAGAGGGTCCTTAACGGTTTGAGATTATGGGTTTTGTCCGTCTACATAACAAATTTGAAGAGCCCATTTAGTTCATTTTTTGAAGTCCACAAATAAGACCCAAATGCAAATAATAAAAAAATAGAACACATGTCACTTTATCTTTTTTCTATTTGATGACGTGGTGCATCCTAGAGTGGGGGGGGAGTCATCTTTATATATAGATTACCTAGAAAATCACATTCTATATATTATATGTCATAGTACTTAGACTCAATATTTTTAAATTTGATTTGGACATCGAACAATACTTCTTTTTGGGTCACTAAGTTATTGGTTCGACCATGACAAATCATGAGCCCTCAATTTAGTTAATTCTCGTATATAATTATACAAAGCGGATATTAAAAATACAAAAAAATACGTCTATATATCATTTTCTTTCAGATGTAAATTTAGTGAACATATACGAGATCATTTAGCAATTGACACTCAAATTTGTTTATTTCGTTGTATGGATCTTCTCAAATACTGATCAATTACGATCACAACGAGATGAAATTGTTTTAAATTAGAATTCGCATAGTTAACTTTTCAAAATCAAATTTATATCCAAAATATCACCACCATTCATCTTAGCTTTTATAAAGATTATTCTGAAATAACAATTTAAGTCAAAGAGAATTATAGATTCAGTCACTCAATAGGTGAACCGATAGTCTGTCCCCGAGTATTAACGGGGTTTTACAGATATCATCTGATTTTTAAATAATAGATTTTTTAAAATTGGATTACATATCGTATTTTTCTATGAAAAAATTGCTTAGACTAGTATAGTTAGACTGAACATTCTCATACGACACAGTGACACTCTTTCCTTCTACTATTTGAGTATTTGTTGTGAATTGAGTGCTTCGTGAGAAATGTACAAGCATATAGAAGAAACATAGCTGTCAAAAGTATATAAAATTATAAATAAATGAAAAGGAATAATAGTGAATATTTTGATGGTAGATATAAGAATAGTCGTAAAACATGTCACCATTGTTATAAAGAAGAGTGTATCTTATGCGAGTGTATCTTATGCTTAGAAAGAAAACAGGTCTTTCAATGCAGAGATGGCCCCGAGTGGGAAGTTTTCTGCCAGAGCTTCGTCCTTACTATGTCCATTGTCGTCGCTACACGACAAAACTCCTTTTTTTTTGCAGTAAACAAACACTAACACACAAATTGCCTTTTAATTGTAATAAAATAAAATGAAACAAAGTGTCTTATAGAAAGAAAAAAAAACAAGAAGACAAGATCTTAGCAAGATCCATGTGCTTTTTTTTTTATGTTTGAGCCACTGACTTCACTTTAAAATTACAGATTCGACTTTATATCTTTTAAAAAAAAAATTCATTAAAAGCGAAAAACTGAGAAGTACAAAGGCCAGACGTGTGCAGTCAGGTCTATACACATGACGGTGACGATATCGATTCACCTGTATTTGCTGTTCTTTTGTCAACCACTTGTGTTATTACCTTTTTTCTTTTTTCTTTTTTCTTCTCTTCTTAAGTTCTAAATTAATCAATGGCATGCTTTTTTTCTTAATATCAGAAACTCTTTATTTTGGAATAGTCGTTAAAATAACATTACATTTTGTCTAACTCAAGGTTTTTTGTTTCGTTGATTTGTACGGGCTTGTTCAATAACAAAATCCTCTAGTTTCGACCATTATTCATAACTAAGGCTCCTAATGGTAACTGCAAATTTAATGATATAAACTATACAAAAATAAAAATGTGATCGGTTCAACTGCAGTTTATGTACTATGTAGGATAATTGCGGTTTTGACTGTTTAATGTGAAATTGTGTTTAATCGATAAAAATATTTTTTACGATATTATGATAAAAATCTTAAGTTTATATATTATATTTTAAGATTGGTTATTTCAATTTATAGCTTTTTAAAAATTTGTAAGTCTAGTTTTTCTATTAAAAATATAAAATAATTAATGGGATATACTTTGCCAAATTTTATAATAGCATTATTATTATTTTGTCAGCAAACAACATTAATTAAGGAATCAAATGACTAAATTACTCCATACCTAAATGTTTATCTAACCTCAGCTTTAAGTACTAACTTTTAAACTCAATCACTAAATCCAAACTCAAATATAAATAAAATAATAATTTTAATTAATTTTATTTTGAAAGAAAAATATGTGTCTGCTATTTATGGGAAAAATGCATTTAATCCTACAAAATGCATTTAACCTTATCGTGGGATATTTTTCTAAAATAATTATATTAAATTTCTCTCAAAATGAATAAATTTGAAAGGTTGATTGTTTATGAGAGTTACTAGAAATTTCAATTAAAAAGATACTTATGTTTGCCATAGTTTTTTATTAATATCTTTGTTATTGTTATGATGTCATTCATTTTTTAAAATATCAATTTGAAGTCTCATTGCGGTTTTGAGTTGCACCGCTGGGTAAATGGACGTTACGTAAAAGAAGTGCGGACTATTGCATTAGTTTATAAAACGCCAATAAGTTTTGTTTCTTTTAAGAAAACACACAAATTATGAAAAATGAATGTTGATTGGCGATAAATATTTATGTATTTACTCATGTTACTAGGATTTGTCTAATGTGTAATTTTATTTTTCTTTTCTTTAACATTTTTAAATAAAGTTGCAAACCTATACCAAACATACAAATTTTTTGAACCAAGTAATTATAAATACAAAACACAATTCATATCTTTATATTTAAAATATTCTAACCAATTTTCTCAAAATAAAATAAAATATTTCAACCAAACAGAGAAGATAAGTAAACTTGTACTCGACCATTTACAGTATAATTTATACATACAAAATTATTAAATTTATATAATTTCAATAAAAACCTAAAATATAATTTATAGGCTGAATACTTTTATGTAAGCCACTCATTTTAATTAAATTTATCAAAATTGAATTGAATCAGAATCAAACAATTTTTTGGAATATTATAGTCATCATTGTTTTAAAAAGTAAACCGGATAGGCTCGTCGAATAGGTCGAACTGTGACTCGTTCCTTTTTTTTAATTATGGGATTCTGTTAAACAGTGTTTGAGTTAAGCTGGAAAATTAATCAAAAAATGATTTATTAAGGTGAAACTAGCTAAAAGCTTAAAACAGATGCTCTGATTCATTACAACTTCATTTTTTCAAACTTAAATTAAAAAATTAAAATTATAACTTAAAAAATATTTCATATTATTTTTAATATTTATTTTGAAAATTATAAGATATTTTTTCACCAATCAACATTATTTATACAATTTATTCAGTCAAAACCCCACTAATCCTGCATACCATATAAACCCTAGTTAAACTGTACCTAACTTTCATTTTGCACTGCTTATAGTAAACATATTTATAATGTTAAAAATATAGGAGTATATTAATTGCAATGGTTTGTGAGAAAAGGTTACTATACTCATTGATTCTAGAATTGTTATACATCAATGTGAATTTCCCTAGGAGTAACTTCAGTACAAAGACTGCATAAATAGATACCCAGTAAGGGGGAAAATGGGCTTTTAATTCCTGAAGTATTTGAAATCGGCAATTTTAATACTCAACTATTGCTCGCGCAAAATTATTCTCCAACTAATAGTTGACTGCACGAAATTAGGACCGAAATAGTCAACCGTTAACTATTTAACGGAAAGATAAAGGTTTCCGTTAAATTATTAACGGTTGACTATTCTGATCATAATTTTGCGCAGTCAATAATTAGTTGAGGAATAAATATGCGCATATAATACTTGAGTATTTAAGTTGCCGATTAAAAATACTTGAGGAATTAAAAACAACAATTTCTTTTAAAATAAAATTATAATTTAACATATTCTTAAGTTAGATATAACCAATATAGAATATTTTTACTTTTAAAAAAACTTTTGAGGTTTTATAGTGACATGTACAATAATACAAATAATTATAATTGTATTTCATGTTTATAAAATTATTTAAAATGATTTTTAAAATAATTCTTAACTAAAAAATTCAATTTAAATAAATAAACAAAATATGTAGGGTTGTATTTAACTAAGAGTTTTAGATGATTTGTATTAAAATCCACTGTTATTGAAAGTGTTTTAAGAGCAACCTTTCAAAATAAATAATTTATTTGGTTTTATAATACTTTGAAAAGTTGCTCTTAAATAATTTTCAATAACAATGGATTTCATAATATTTTATGAAACGTCAAGTTTAATAAGAGTGATTTTAAATGATTTATTTTGTGGGAAATTGCAATTCTAGCAAAAGTTTGATATCACTTTGCAAATTTACCTTTAATGAATGACAATTTTCAAAAATACCTTTAAATTTTGATGAAAATATACTAAATTATTTTTTCTAAATATTTATAAAATATTTAGAAACTCAATTTCACCCCTTTAACACTAAATCCAAAACGATAATCACTAAAATGTAAACCCAAATGTTACTATTTTTGATAGTGTGTATTTTTGCAAAGTGGTACTTAACTTATGTTATTCTTAGCAATTTCTCTTTATTTTTTAATTCATGGTTAAATGACAGTGGATTTTTCATTTTAATACAAATCATCTAAAGCTCTCAATTAAATATAGCCCTACATATCTTGCATATTTATTTAAATTGATTTTTTTTAGTTAAGAATTATTTTAAAAACCATCTTAAATAATTTTATAAACATGAAATACAATTATTATTATTTCTATTATTGTACATGTCACTATAAAACCTCAAAAGTTTTTTTAAAAGTAAAAATATTCTATATTGGTTATATCTAACTTAAGAATATGTTAAATTATGATTTCATTTTAAAAGAAATTGTTTTTTTAACTCTTCAAGTATTTTTAATCGGTAAATTAAATACTCAAGTATTATATGCGCATATTCTAATTATGATTAGAATAGTCAACCGTTAAAAATTTAACGGAAAACAGCTGACTATTTCGGTCCTAATTTCGCGCAGTCAACTATTAGTTGGGGAATAATTTTGCGCGAACAATAGTTGAGTATTAAAATTGTCGATTTCAAATACTTCGGGAATTAAAAGCCCATTTTCCCCCAGTAAGGTATAATATAAGACATTCACACGATAGTCACTGTAAAATCTCGATTTTATTTTAACTAATAGTCTAATACCAACGAAATATGATTTACGATCATTATTTATTTTATAAATATACACTCATCAAACAAATATAACTGGTTTTTTTTTCTGTTGGCTAAAATACCGAATATTTTAGTTCATGATATCAATAAATTGTCAGTTTCATAAAAATACTTTAACAGTCTCAAAAACTATTTTGTTTACGGTTATGCAATACTTAACCTTTGTTAACTTTACTGATGCCTACTTTGAATTTAGTATATATAAATTGTACTATACGTTCACACCCAACAATAAAAGTTGTTCGAATATAATAATGATATATGGACGTTCTTGCATTATTATATTTATATGGTCTAGAACTTGCATTATTGGATCCATCTAACTTTCGAATTAATATTTTTGTTTTTGATAAACAGTAAGTATCATATTTCATATGTTCTTAAAAAGTCTCACTTAGACATTTTTCACACAACACAAAAAATAATTAAAATTTAATTATATTTGATGAATATACCATTTTAATCAATAATTTTTGAAATAACGAAATTTATTTATAAAATCAATGCATTTTATACTTTATATTTTAAAAAAAATATTCCTTCAGTTTCATATTAGTTGGTGTTAAAGTTTTTACACAATTATTAAAAATTTGTTAATTTTTATTTATTTTGCATTAACTAATTTAATAAATAAAAATATCATTAAATAAATACAGTTGGTAAAAACACCAAACAACATTAAATCTGAAAAGATTATTTAAATTGAAACAAAAAGAAGATCTTAAAACACTATTTAATTAAAATAGATAGAATACTAATTGCATTGAAATTCTAAAATGACAATTTTGTGTAACAAGAAAAAAAAATGTTACACTGACATTTTTTAAGAAACATAGCAAGTATTAATAATGAAACTAATTACATAAATAAAATCTTAAATTTGCAACACTTTAACAGAAAAACAGAGCAGGAAAAAGTACGATAAATGCTTTAAAAACAACAAATGAAGTATACACACAATGACGTATCTAGAAGTCCGTTTTAGTGACGGATCTAGAAATCCATCTAAACGGGGGCACATAATTTAGTTTCATCATATTTAGTTGATTAGATGACGATTTTATGAATTAGTATGAGATTAAAGGAAATAAAGAGAGATGGGGGCATGTTCCCCCGTATGTCTTCACCTACGTCTGCCACTCATACATTCATTCAAATAATTGCAGCCAAATAAATAGACGAAGACCAAAGTGCTTCCTCCCCAAATAATGCATGAAACATAGCATTTGGCGGCAAGAACGTTTGGTCGTGTACATTGTTCCTCTGTTTCCATAGATGAAAACCAGACCTTTAGTCAACAAAAAATAACCAGTAAGCCGCTAGCTTCCGCATGATTGAGCCTTCATAGACCGGAGCCATGAGAGTACTTCGAATTAATACTTGAAAATAGTTGTGGCTACCTGACCTGAAGTCATTTGATAGCTGATAAATATCTCGTAGCCAAATATGTCAATTGCATGGGTCACTAGTCGTACGTTCAAACAAATCAGTCATCCAGGTCATACATGTATTTGTAAGTTTGCAACGGAACATTTAATATAAATGCAACACTCGCATTTTT
>CAJHQQ010003476.1:0-43251 GCA_905132885.1 Moricandia moricandioides
ACTCATCGAAGAAATGATCTTGGTTACTTTTTCTTCAACCTGCTTAAAAAACATAAAATGTAATTTTATTTGTAATTAGTATCCAGATCTAATCTTACCAGTAATAATTATGATAACAAAAAATATTATAAACTAAGAAAATAAAACATGACCTGCCTTATTTGACTTATCCGTCTTTAAGATAATTAAAAAGTTATTTTTTTTAATGATCAAATAACCACTTATAAGATAGATGTAAATCATAAATATTATTTACATCACTTAATTACATGTTCCCAAATATTAAGTGATATATTTAATTCCTATATATACTTTAAAAAATAACTATAGTCTTAATTCTTAGGTAGTGGAAAATCACATTTTGGATTTTATCACACAAAAATTCAGTTCTCACGCTTAACCCTTCTTCCCTCCTCCATCTAATCTATTAAAAGAGATTGGAAATTATGTAACCAGTATGGCTTAAGAATTTGCAACCATGAAGAGAAGAAAAACAGATCATTGCAACGTGGATCTAACTGCAAAAAATATCTCTCCATCCCACCTTGAAGGATAGATAACTTCAACAGTTCAAGTCATTTTTTTGTCAAATTCCATTACAAATCTAGACATTCCATTGTGCTCAGTCTTTATCGATTGTTTGAGGGTATTGAAAATCGGCATGTTCCATGTAATACACAGTCAGTATATCGGCAAATCAGCATGCTATCACCCCATACGCCAAGAAATAAACAGAGATTTTTGCTTGGTAAGTTTATAATCTTAGTCATGCCTATGTCTATTTTGAAAATATAGTCGTCTACAGTTTCTAACATTCAACTTTTATATATCTCTTTCAAGGTCTCGATATTAAGTCTAACCAAACATCAGATTCACCAAAAACAGAGCAGCTGTTTGACATATTTATCATGTAAGTAAGCGAAACAAGTACCAGCCATCGCCATGATCTAACATCTTGAAAACAAATCAAACACGCTCTGTTACTCTATGTTATTTAGCTCAAAACCTGCATAACCAGATGTCTAACTCAAATGGTGTCTCATGTGTCTCATTTGAGCAGAGAAAACAAAAGTGCAGATGTAATGTATTACTCTTTGTATTTAGTTACTGACATCCATTTATTTTTTTCTGTGTTTTATCAAGCCCAAAAATTTGGTTCAAAACAAATCTCAGAGACACCAAATCAGAGATATTGTTTCAAATCTCCATCATGTAAGTTTGATGTTACCTGTCTTTTATTTCATTTCAACCTTGCCAGTACGACCATTCCAATAATCAAATTCATGTTCTTCCTGACCTTAGCATCGATCTTGAAAAAGACAAAGGAGAACTCAGTTCATAAGTTGCACAATGTCAGAAAAAGAAAGACAGCTTCTATTATTTTGAAAGACATTACAAATATTCCATTTTCGTTGAGTACTGAAAATCAAGAATTACCATCTCCTACAGTCATCACAGCTTCTCCTGAAGATGTTACTGTTTTTTCAGAAACTGAATATGGATGTGTGTTCTCACTATTTGCACGATTCTTATTTTTAATGTCACTACAAACTAATATTTATATCTAACTCGTGTGTAATTATTCTGCAGCCAATATTGATGTTGGTGGTGAATTAGAATTCGACTGTAGTTCTCTAGATACTATTGATTCAGATATCGAATCATATGATCTTGATCGAAAAACCTTTTGAACATGATGGAAGTGAAAATATAACATCTAAAGCAGCTAAAAAAACCTCAAAATAAAGATGGTATTGTCATTTTTCAAAAAATAATTATTTTGGCAAAATAATTTATTAATGTATGTCTAATCTTTGTTTTGACTTTTTAAATGCAGAATATACTGATGAGGGGTGATCCAAAATACACGTGTTCACATTGTGGTGAAATGATGTGGTATGGAGAACGGTTGAACAAACGCCAGAATGCTAAAAATCCTACATTTTCACTATGTTTTACGCAAGGACAAGTTAAATTGCCTTTGTTGAAAGAGCCACCAAGTGTTCTAAACAGTTTAATGGAAGGTGATGATTCAGAAAGCAAGCATTTCCAGAAGAACATGAGAGCTTATAACATGATCTTTTCGTTTACATCTCTTGGTGAGAAAGTAGAAAGATCTGTTCAAAAGGGAAAAGGACCACTTATGTTGGTTCTACAAGGTGAAAATTATCATCTTATGGGAAGTTTAACTCCTAATAATGACAGCCAAGCAAATTTCGGACAGCTTTACATAGCTGACACAGAAACTGAAGTTGAGAATAGAGCAAAATGTCTAAGGTAATTTTTAAAATATATCTACATGTCAGTCTACTGTCATTCTGATATTTTATAAATTATTTTGCAGCTCTGGCAAACAGGGGTTCCAGTCCAATAAGAAGGATAGTTTGAAAAAAAGACATTATTGAGAAATTGATGAAGATGTTGGAGGATGTTAATCCATATGTTAAGAAGTTCAGAACCGCGAGAGATCGATTTCATATCGCACCAAAAGATTCTTTTCATTTGAGGATTGTAAGTGATCGATCTAAGGATGGGAGGACATATAATACTCCCACAGCCTCTGAAGTTTATGCGCTCATTCCAAGAGATTTCAAACTAGATATGGATAAAAGGGATATCGTTCTACAACAGAAATCAGGAGACCTACTAAGAATAAACGAGATACATGCTTCTTATCTTGCGCTTAAATATCCTCTGTTATTTACTTATGGAGAAGATGGTTTCAGACTTGGTATTAAGAAAAGTGTAAGAAAAGCTACAAAGAAACAAAAGAAGCCTAATATCAGTATGCGACAGTTCTTTGCTTTTCGTCTTCATGTATGTAAGAATGAGTCTCATTCTCTGTTGCATTCAAGAAGATTATTTCAGCAGTTTTTGGTGGATGCCTACACTACTATAGAGTCTAATTGCCTACACTATCTGAGATTCAATCAACCTACTTTGCGATCAGATAGTTACGACTCTATCAAAGAGTCTGATAATGCATGAAAGATAGATATCAGTAATCAAGGATCAGAGTTCCTGTTACCAGCTTCTTTTACAGGGAGTCCTAGATATATGAAGAATCTTCACTTGGATGCTATGACAGTATGTAAGAATTTTGGATTTCCAGATCTTTTCATTACTTTCACTTGTAATCCAAAATGTCCAGAGATCACAAGATATGTGAAGTCCCGGAAGCTGAAGGCAGAAGATAGATCAGATATAGTTTGTAGGATCTTCAATATGAAACTTGATTCATTGATGGATGATTTAACAAAAAAAATCTTCTTGGGAAGACTGTTTCATGTCAGTTATAAATATTGTTTTCTTTTCTCTAAACATGTTTTCCTTTCATAATCATCTACAGACCTAATAAGTTATTTTTTTATTTTACAGCAATGTACACGGTCGAGTTCCAGAAACGTGGCCTACCACATGCACACATTCTCTTATTCATGGATCCTTTATACAAGTTTCCTACAACCGATGACATTGTCAATATCATTTTTGCGGAGATTCCTAACAAATTGGAAGAACTTGAGCTTTATGAAGTTATTAAGGATATGATGATTCATGGTCCTTGTGGAGCAGCTAATATGAATTCTCCATGTATGGAGAATGGTTTGTGCTCTAAGTCGTATCCTAAGCCGTTTGCTAATAAGACCACTATTAATAAAGAAGGATTTTCGATTTATAGAAGGCACGAAAAGTCAGATAATTTTGTCCTCAATAATGGATTAAAACGTGACAACCGATTTGTTATTCCATATAACAAGAGATTATCTCTACGTTTCCGAGCTCATATTAATGTGGAGTGGTGCAACCAATCTGGATCTATTAAGTACTTATTCAAGTACATAAATAAGGGACAAGATCGTGTGACTATTGCTGTGGAACCGCCTGATCACATTGTTTCTAACGAGTTGGGAAATGAAGACATTACTGTGGAAAAGATGGGGGGAAAAAGAAACAAACTGAAGGACTTTTTTGATTGCAGGTATGTATTTAGTACAGAGCATGATATCAACCGTTAAATGTGATCCAAAATGTGTTTCTAATTGTGAAACTTCCCAAATGCAGATATGTTTCTTCTTGTGAATCAGCTTGACGAATCTTCAAATTTCCTATTCACTATCGATCAACTGTTGTTGAGAAGCTTAGTTTTCATCTACCAAGAAAACAAGTGATAACTTACAAAGGAAAGGACAAGCTGAAAGCAATGATCAGTCGTAAGCTCATTGAAAAGACAATGTTCTTGGCATGGTTTGAGTTGAATAAGATCGATTTATTTGCAAGAACACTAACTTATGCCCAGATTCCTAACTTCTATACCTTTGACAAGAGGTCTAAGAAGTTCAATAAGCGGAAAAAAGATTTTTGTTTAGGAAGAATAAATTATGCTCCTAAGAAACATGAAGCCGCTTATTTCTTGCGCATATTGTTGAACATTGTGAGAGGGCCTACCAGTTATGATGACATTAAGAACTATGAGGGAGTTCTCTATCCTGGATACAAAGAAGCATGTTTTGCTCGTGGATTATTAGATGATGATCAAGAGTACATTGATGATTTTGTAAGGAGAAGCTATGAATGCTCTGCAAGTGATCTACGACAAGTGTTAGTTATTATGCTTATGAGTAACACTATGTCTCTGCATGAGGTCGTATGGGAAAACACTTGGCAGTTTTTATTTGATAATATAGAGCATAATAGAAGAAAATATTTGAATAGACCAGGTATGATTATATATTCTGAATACAACTTTATATTAGTTTTATTTGACAATTGTTTATTTACATTTACAATTTTTAATTATGCCTACACTAATTTTTTTTTATTTTTTTTCTGTAGGATTATCCTTGAGCGACAATGACAAAAAGAAACTCTTGAGACGTAACGATACGTCGTTACCAAGATTAACTTCAAAGCCGAAGCTGCCAAAGACAAGTACTCAAGATTTTAATGTCTTGATAGTAGATGAGCGCAGTTATGATCGAAAAATATTGTTAGAGACTCTTCATAGAGATATTCCAAATATCACAGATGAGCAAAAGGAAATTTATGATCAAATCCTAGCTGTTGTGAATCAAGGAAATGGTGGAATGTTTTTTGTCTATGGATTTGGTGGAACTGGAAAAACTTTTCTTTAGAAGTTACTTTCTGCAGCTATTAGATCTCAAGGAGATATTGTTCTAAACGTCGCATCAAGTGGTATTGCTTCTTTACTACTACCAGGAGGTAGGACTGCTCATTCAAGATTTGGTATTCCACTAAATCCAGACGAGTTTTCATCATGTACTATGCAGCCTGTAACTGATCAAGCAAATTTAGTAAAAGAATCATCACTCATTATATGGGACGAAGCGCCAATGATGGGCATACATTGTTTTGAAGCTTTAGATAGGAGCTTATCTGACATAGTTGGGAAGCATGCTAACCAACCGTTTGGTGGAAAGGTTATTGTTTTTGAGGGTGACTTTAGGCAAGTTCTTCCTGTTATAAATGGAGCTGGTAGGGCTGAGATCGTTATGGCAGCCCTGTATTCGTCATATCTTTGGGAGCACTGCAATGTTCTGAAACTCACCAAGAACATGCGATTTTTATCGGATCGTTTGTCACTAGAAGAGGCTGCGGATCTTAGAGATTTTTCAGATTGGATATTAAAAGCCGGGGATGGTAAACTTGCAGAGCCTAAAGATGGTGAAGCGGAGATCGATATTCCATCAGAATTTCTTATAACAGACTCCGAAAATCCTATAGAAGCAATCAACACAACCATTTATGGGGATACTACTTTTCTACATGAAAAGAAAGATGCCAAGATTTTTCAAGAGAGAGCTATCTTATGTCCAACCAATGAAGATGTCAATATGATTAATGACTACATGCTGGATAAGCTGGATGGTAAATTTATATTCTACATTATTAATTTTTCTTACTTAGATGTATACATGACATGTATTAATAGTTGAATGTATATTACATGTGATGAGAAGATTTACTTCAATGCCGATAGTATAGATCCAAGAGATAAGGGTCCGGTCAACAATGAAGCACTAGGACCTGATTCTCTTAACACTATTAAGGTGTGGTTTAACAAACCATAGTCTTAGACTGAAGGTTGGTTGTCTTGTCATGGTTTTATGAAACATTGAGCCTTATGTTGGGTTAATGAACGGCACGAGACTACAGATTACTCAACTAATGGATTTTATGGTTCAAGCTACGATAAAAGCTAGGATAATAACTAGAGAAAAGGTTGGAAAATTAGTATATATTCCTAGATTGTTGATAACACCATCAGATACTCGACTGCCTTTTAAGTGCAGAAGGCAATCGCCATTGGCAGTGGCCTTTGCTATTACAATAAACAAAAGCCAAGGGCAATCACTATCCGAAGTTGGTATTTTTCTACCAAGACCTGTGTTTTCACACGGACAACTATACGTGGCAGTGTCTTGGGTCACTTCTAAAAAAAAATTGAAAATTTTGGTTGTCGACAAAGATGGTAAACCTCAAAAGAAAACTACAAATGTTGTCTTCAAAGAGGTTTTTGCTAACCTGGAATAGCATTAGTGGCAAGGTAAATATTTATATCTACTTATAATCTATTTATTTTGTGATTTAAATAAACATAGATCAGTGAATTTGTAGTTTTCTTACTTTCGACTTTGCAGGTTGAAGCTCTCTACAAACAAGAAATGCGTTGTTTTCTGTATTTTCTATTCATTGTGAAAAACTAAGAACAATTTCTTCTTATTGTCTGGTTTAAAAAAAAAAACAGAAATTTTTGATTGTTTACTTTTGTTGTAAACCTTTTTGTTTTACGTTTTAGTACGGCATAACAAAATTATCCAAACAGAAATCACTTATGACTCGTGAGATCCAGTTAAAAAAAATAACTATAACTATTCATCAATCACAAGAACAATATTATATGTCCAACATTAATTTAGACGCAGCATCATTCTATTAGTCAATGTGTCTAAGGACTCAACTTCAGAAAAAAATTTACTAACCTTGTGGTTTTTTCAAATTATTCGTTGTCAGCTTCATTTTACAGTTTCATAATCATAAAAATGATGTAATGTAACCTGCACACCATTCTGTTAAAGTAAAAAACAAAATATCAGTTTGGATGTATATTAACTGGAATCGGTTTATATAACAAAAGCAAGATAATATGCATAACAAAAAAAGTTAAGGTATATCATTGAAAAGATTAACCGATCCCTTTTCTATTAGTGATTAGGAATATATAAGAAACAACCTTCTTTACAATACCAGTCTTATGTAAAGATTTCTTACAATCTAATAAAGTTAACCAAACAAACTAAACTTATTATCTTTACAAGTTTCTATAATACATTCAAACAATCTTAAGTTTTTTTACTACTCAAAGAGAATATAACAATTTGTGAATAATAGAGTACTTATCTATTTTTTTCTTGTCGTCTTCTTCCCCTTTGCTGTTAATGGATCTGTTCTTATCTCTCTCTGGAACACAATTAAAACCGAACTCTATCAGGAAAGATCACCACAGACGCATGAGAGGTTTATTCAATTGATGTAATGAATTTCTAATTTTTCTTCATTTTTATCTCGATTTTGTACACAGCCAAAAAATTAAAATAACCAAACTACAAAAGACGTTTCTATAGTATCCGGAACTTACAATAGAATAAGATGTCTAAACAGAGTAAACAGGGTAATTGGTACCTTGATTTTGTTGATTAAACCATTCATTACATCTTCTTCATCCGGATGAAATTGATTGTGTTAGATCGTTAATTTTTCTCGCTGGAAATAGCCGAATAACTCCTCCGTTTTTCGCCTCAAATCCTAAAGCCCTTTCTTCGAGTCTCAAGGTATGTTTTTCTTTCATCGTCTAACGTTTTTTTCCTGCACAAAGTTGTATTAAGTCTAATTGGGCCTTTGTTATTCTTTTTTTTTCAATTGTTTATCACCAACTCAGGCCTATTTGAAATCATCTTTGTTATCATGGGCCTTTGTTATTCTTAGTAACATTTTTGCAGAAAATTAATTAATTAGAGATGTATTGATTTAACTATATATATTATCTACTTAAATTAGGTAAACACTATCATATTTTTAAAAATCGTAATTCCAATTTACTCATATACATTAACTCTATAAAATTATAATTGATTTATAATTAGTAATGTTAATAATCTAATATTAACATATGCATTTATAAATAAAAAAAATATTTGTCTACATATTGTTAATGACTATAAAAATATATCAATTTTTATCTTTTATTGACTATAAAATTAACAAACTACCTAAGAAAAACTATATGATTAACAAACATTTGTGTCAACAATTTAGATATAAACAACTAATATACTTCACTCCCTTAAATTTTAAATTCAGTATTTTATATATAATTGATTTATACCTAAATAATGTTAATAATCAAATATGAATTTATGCATTTCTAAATATATAAATAAATATTTAAATACTTATTTTTAATGAGTAAAAAAATATATCATTTTTTTTATTTTATTGACTATAAAATTAACAAACTACCACATATAAACTATATGATTAACAAACATTTGTGTCAAAAATTTATATATAAAAAACTAATTTACTTCACTCCCTTACATTTTTCTCCAACATATAATATAAGATATTTACTATCACAATTACATAACCTATAATAAATATCATAATATTTCAAACCGAAAATGAATACCCGTGCGGGCGCGCGGATCAAGGTCTAGTTTATCTTATATCAATATTATCTTCCTTCACGGGTATAAAATTTTGCTCTTATTTTAAATTTCTCGATCCAGTAAAATTATAAGTCTTTTTCATAACATGTTATCAGCAGATTACTCTGCGAATCGGAAAAATTTATATGTATCACATATACCCTACTATAATGGCCGATATACTGCCTATATTACTATTTATTATTTTGTACTAGTTGTTTAAATTTATTATTATTCACATATATTAATGTAAGTGTTATGTCGCCTCGTTAATAAACCTTGATTGCTAAATACATTATAATTCTTTGGCTTGGCTGTACCGCCGCATAATTGATTTAATGTTATAATAGAAATTATTCTATCACTACAATATAATTGATATTTACTTGAATGTTTAGTCAACTATATAAAAAAATTATGAAAATTTATGAATTTGATTGACTACTTATTACAATATTTCCAGACTGATTTCAGGTTCAAACGATTTAATGTCAAAGGTCACAAAGAATTTTTTTCAAAATAGCTGATGTATAATTATTGTGTAATGTAGAACTATTGTGTACTTGATATCAGTGTATAATTATAATATATCTTCTGATAATTTTTTTTCTTTATTAGCATTATTTATGTTTTTTAAAATGGATAAGAATGCAAATGGAAAAACAATCAAGTAAATTCGTAGAGAAATTCGCATACTATAGTGGTACAACACACACTATATTTCTCAAACTTAAAATCTGTAAAAAGGATTGTCACCACAATATCAGGTCCTACGGACTTTATTGAAGGAATTGGCAAATCACACTTTATGTTGCCTAATCGAACAAAATTTTCCATAAATAATGTCTTATATTCTCTGGATTCTAAGAGGAATTTGTTGAGTTTCAAAGATATATACCTTCAAAGATATGCACTCAGTATGTAATTGAAAATGGAAAGAAGTATATATATATATATATATATATATATATATATATATATATATAGATAATTTCTGAAAAATCAGGCAAAATTCTTGTAAGAGAAAAGTTCCCAAAATTTCCTTATGGATTACATCATACTTATATTGATGCAATGAAATCACATTTTGTAATAAAAAAATCCAGAAGATATCATATTATGGAAAGATCGTCTTGGTCATCTAGGCACTAAAATGATGCGAACAATCATTGAAAGTTCACATGATCATTCAATGAAAACCTATATATATGTGTGTGTGTGTGTGTGTGTGTGTGTGTGTATGTGTGTGTGTGTGTGTGAAAGAGAGATTAATAAAATGATATGTGTTGGATGTGCTCTTGGGAACAAACCATAAGATTATCGCCATCCAAAATTGATAAAGAATCACCAAAATTCTTGAAATGGATCCAAAGTGATATTTGTGGAGCAATACATCCATCATGTGGACCATTATACTACTTTATGGTATTAATTGATGAATCAAGTAGATGATCACATGTTTGTTTGTAGTCATCTCGAAATATGGCATTCACGAGATTTATAACTCATATAATCAACCTAAGACTTAATTCTCTGATTATCCAATTTAAAGAGTCAAATTAGATAACGCTGGTGAATTCACATCCCAAACATTTAATGATTATTGTATGGTATCAGGGATTGAAGTAGAGAATTGTTTTGCTCATGTTTATACATAGAACGATTTGGCAAAAGCATTAATTAAACGGTTGCAATTGATTGCAAGGCCACTGATCATGAGATCAAAAATTCCAGCCTCAGTTTGGGGACACGTCATTTTGCATGCAGAAGCATTCATTCAGATAAGACCAAGTGCATATCATAGATATTCCCCAATACAGTTAGTCTTTGGTAGAGAACCAAATATCTCCCATCTGAAAATCTTTGGTTGTGCGGTTTATGTTCCAGTGGCACCACCGCAACGTATAATGATGGGATCGCAAATACGATTGGGAATATATATTGGAAATGATTATCCATCAATAATAAGATACCTAGAACCACAAACTAATGATGTCTTTACGACATGATTTGCTGAATATAATTTCAATGAAAAAGAGTTCCTTAATTTAGAGGAAGACAATAAACAAGTAGGAAAAGAAATCAAATGGAGTGTGTCATCTTTATTACACCATGATCCTCCTACGAAATAGTCAAAACTAGAAGTTCGACATATCATCCATTTACAAAATATAACAAATCAGCTACCTGATGCATTTGTCGATACCAAAATGGTAACTAAATCACATATACTCGCGGAAAATACTCATGCTCGTATTGAAATACCAAAAAAATTTGGAATGGCAGTTGATACACGTGAATCAGGAACACGTTTGAAACGCGGTAGACCTTTTGGTTCAAAGGATAAAAATCCTAGAAAACGAAAGGAAGTTGAAAGGCATGATACTACCAAAATAACAGAAAATATTTTGGTAGAAGCGAATAATGAATCTAACGACAATATAGAGCATCATGAATCTGAAGAAAATCATGAGATTTCTATCAATTACATCCATAATGGAAAGATATGGAAACGGAATGAGATGGATGACATAGATGATGTTTTCTCATACCTTTTAGCAAAAGAAATAGATAAAGAAAATGAAGATCCAAACCAAAGTCTGTACATGAATGCCAAAGGAGACATGACTGGATAAAATGGAAAGATGCAATTCAAGTTGAACTAAATTCGCTTAATAAAGAGAATGTATTCGGATCTATCGTACTCACACCCAATGATGTGTCCGTTGGATACAAAAGGGTATTTGTCCGCAAAAGAAATGAGAAAATGAGATTACAAGATACAAAGCTAGCCTAGTGTCCAAAGGTTTTTCTCAAAGGCCTAGAATTAATTACGAGGAAACATATTCTCCTGTTATGGATGTAATCACATTTAGATTCCTAATGAGCTTAGCAGCAAATAAAAATTTAGAAATGCGTCTCATGGATGTAGTTACGGCATATATATATATAGATATATAGATATATATATATATATATATATATATATATATATATATATATATATATATATATATATCATTAGATAAGGATATCTATTCAGAATCCCAGATGGATTTAAAATGCCAGATACATTAAGTTCCAAACCTAAAGATTTATGTGCAATAAAATTGCAAAGATCATTATATGAGTTAAAACAATCTAGACATATGTGGTATAATCGTCTCAGCGAGTATCTGATAAAAGAAGGATACACAAATGATCTTATATGCCCTTGTGTTTCATAAAGAAAACAACATATAGATTTGTGATAATCGTAGTGTATGTTGATGATCTTAACACTATTGGTACTCAAGGTGAAATACAAAAGGCATCAAATTATTTAAAAGGAGAATTCAAGATGAAAGATCTCGGGGAGACAAAATATTGTCTTGGCCTATAAATTAAGCATTCTCAAAAAGGCATATTTGTACATCAGTTGACATACACCAAAAGGGTGTTAAAACGCTTTAACATGGATAAATCAACTCCTCTTAGCACCCCAATGGTCGTAAGATTCTTAATGTTGAAAAAGATATTTTTCGACCATCTGCGGAAAATGAAGAAATACTTGGTCTAGAAATACCATATCTAAGAGCAATCGGAGCAATGATGTACCTTGCAAATTGTACACGGCCTGATATTTCATTCGCTTTAAATCTATTGGCAGGATTCAATTCGTCCCCTACACGAAGAAATTGAATGGAATTAAACATGTCTTCCGATATCTCCAAGGGACTATTGATTTAGGTTTATTTTTTACTAAAAATCTAAAGATCAAATGATTGGTTTGCATATGGAGGATATTTATCAAATACACATAAGGCTCGATCACAAACAAAATATGTTTTACGATTGGAGGCACTGCTATATCTTGGCGTTCTCAAAAAGCATACACTTGTGGCCACCTCTTCAAATCATGCTGAGTTTATCGCACTCCATGAAGCAAGTAGAGAATGTGTATGGCTAAGATCTATAAGTCGACACATCTATTCAAATAGTGGGATTGGCGAAAATACCAATCCAACAATTTTATATGAAGATAATGCGGCATGCGTTGCTCAAACGAATCAATGATATATTAAAAGCGATAGAACCAAACTTATACCTCCGAAATTGTTCTCATACACTCAAGATCTCGAGAAGAATAAAATAATTGAATTAAAATATGTCTGATCATGTGACAATGCAACCAACCTCTTCACAAAATCATTTCCTACCTCAATATTCAGAAAACACGTCCATAACATTGGAATGCGTTATCATAAGGATCTATGATTGTTCACTCGAGGGAGAGCTTGCGTGGTTGTCTACTATGGTTTTTACCATTGGGTTTTCTTTGAAATGTTTTTAACGAGGCAATAATACGTTAAGCATGAAATGATAGTGACACTAGTCTCCAAGGGGGGGTGTTGTAAAGGTGAAGAAAAAATAATGTCAAACAAAGCTGGACCGATCATTTTGTGAAAGAAATTTGGGTGAAGCCCACTGTCACTATACGCGCACAATAACTTAAATTTCCATTTCTACATATACACGAACAATTTCATTCGATTGTAACTTCCACCTCACCATTCTCTCCTCTCTCTCATAAGTGTTTTCTCTCTTGTATATTTATCTTATATTGGTATTATCTTCTTTTCGCGGATATAAAATTTTGTCTTTATTTAAATTTCTTGATCCAATAAAATTATAAGTCTTTTTATAACATGCTTATGTTTCTTGTTTCTTTTCATCTTTAGTGCCCTAAACTTAAAAATGTTTTTTTTTAATAAAATTTTTGAAAATGAAGTGGGAATATAATAAAGATAAAGACAAAAATAGATCTAAAAAAAATTGCCCCAAAATAGCAATTAAAGAAAAATGACCAAAATAAATTTTATTAAAAGGTGTAAACATACATTTATACCCCTTTGGTTAACTAATTTAAACTTAACTAGCCTTTGACCCGCGCGCCCGCGCGGGTGTTATTTTTATAAATGTCAAATATTTTAAACAATTTATTTCATATAACTGTATATATGACTGGAACTTAATATTCGATATTCGTTCTCCGATCCGGATCCCATCCGCTTTGAAAAACGGATATTCGGGGATCCTGATAGTAATTTTACGGATTCAACTGATCAAGATAAAAATTCGGATAGTAAAATTTTAGGTCTAGATATTCGGATCCAGATATTAAATATTTAAAATTTAATTATAGTTATCTGTGTATATTATATATACTTTTATATAAAATAGCTAAAATTTTAATTTTATTAAATTTTAATGATTTTTAAGATTTTTAAAATAATAATTTTAAATAGACTAAATATATGGTTAATAGTTAGTTTTTGATTTATTTTTAATTAAAAAAATAGGTTCGGATATCCGCGTGTATTCAGATTTTAATCCGAATATCCTAACTGCGAATATCCGGATCCGGATAACAATTTTATTAATCCGACGAATGCATATATGAATCCGTATATCTTAAAATACCCTGGATATTCGATTCGTCCTAGACCTAATTGTGTATGTGTATTATATGGTGATTAAAAATTTAAAAATTTTAAATTTATAAATTACATAAGTTATTTTTATTAAATATATATCATACAAATGAATAATACATTGTATTTGTTTGTATATATAACCATTATAATAAATATAATATGCATTTTAGTCATTAAATTGTTATAGAAAATTACATGATTTTGATATTGTAAATGAATAAGTTTAAATTATAATCGAAAATTATTAACATTATTATCTTTTTTATAGTTCAAATATAGTTGAGTAGCTTATATGAATAAAAATAAAACTAATTTAATACTATATATATGTATAATTCTGTTTTTATTATAAAAATTGGAAATACATATACACTTTTTTTATTAAATCTTCAATTCAAATGACAAAAGTTGTTAATAGGCTTAGCCAAACTTTATTTTTTTCTTGTTAAAAATTAATGTTTAGATGTTTGGATGCATGGATAATATCAGTGGCATTCCTTGTAAATATTAAGTAAAAATAAGGGTTATTCCTTATTTGTACTTCAGTTTTAATAGATTAGATGTTTAGAGTTATGGTGTGTGGTTTTAGATGTCAGTTTAAAATTAAAAAAATTAAAAAAGGTTGAAATTTTTAAAATTAAAAAAATATTTTAATTTTTTTACTTAAATTATATTTTTGTGATAAAAACTTCTAAAACTTAGAAAATGTTTGTTGGAAAGATATATAAATAATCTGTTGTGGTTGTGGTTCTATTTGAGAAGGAAGGGACTCTGCCAAAAATATATGTGGTGGCCGTTAAATTAAAAGATTTTGTATTTGATAAAAGAAGGAGAGAGAGAGAAGCTTTAACAATGGCGTCTCATTCTCTTTGCTCGGCTCACTTGACTTCAACTCCGTCTCGCTCCTCTCTTCCCACTTCATCGCTATCTCCTCCTCTGTCTCTCTTCCCATCACCGGTCATCCGACGCAATACTAGTATCTTCTTCACCGTCACCCCACGCCAGATTCCTCAATCCTTCCCTACATCCACTTCTCTGGTTACCTCGATTCAATTAAACAACTCAATTTCATGGCCGACTTATATAATGTGTTTTTTTTCTTCTATAGGTAAGGTGTTGTGTAAAGGAGCCGTTGAAAGTGATGATTTCGGGTGCACCAGCATCAGGCAAAGGCACTCAATGTGAGCTCATTGTTCAAAAGGTATGCATGCTCTACTCAGAATGGTTTTAGAGTGTAATCTCACTTGTTATACACAACGATGAGGCATACATATGTGTGTGTTTGGTTAGTTGACAGTATGTTTTGTTCGGTCGAGGTTCATTGCTCTCTCTCTCTTTCTATTTAATAGCTGGTGTAAATCTATTGTTCTTGATGCAATGCAACTAACTTAATGAGCTAACAACTAGCCAGTGTTCTGCCTCAGCAGCATACTATATGAACATTTTTTTCTGAGTTCGATGATACCAAGAATCTAACATTTTATAGACGCAGTGGTCACCAAAGTTCCTCCGTTCTCACGTCTAGAGACTTGCCACACTGGCGTTAGTTGCCATATGTCTACATTTACCGTTGACAAACGCTAAGTAAAAATCTACAACTCTCACATGCCATCCATGTAGGTTCCCCGAGAGACCAACTAGCTCAAAGTGTTCCCCTCCCTTGATAAGTTTTAATTAGGGCCTAGCTATTGTATTTTTCTCATTTACTTAGCTTGTAAAACAACAATGGCCCGAGATCCCTGAGATTTAAATGCTTCTGTTACTAATCCTTTGAAGAAGAAGAAACATATATACCCTTTTATGATCTCTTCTCTAATCGTCTTATAGTTTCCCACTCCTGGTAGCTTCTCTCCTGAATGGCGTGACTATGCATATGCACTTAAAATTATCTATGATACTGAACAATGCACATAAAAACGCTTACTGTGCATCATTAAATATTTCTTGATATCCTTGAATATTGAGCTGCACCATGCAGTTTGGTTTGGTGCACATATCAACGGGGGATCTCTTGAGGGCTGAGGTGTCATCTGGGACAGAGATTGGGAAGAAAGCAAAAGAGTTCATGAACTCGGGTAGCTTGGTTCCGGATGAGATTGTAATAGCGGTACTGATGATATTTAACTTATTATCTGTTTCCCATGTATTGTTTTGACTATTCTTCGTTTGATATCTTCCACACTTTTTCTAGATGGTGGCTGGTAGGTTATCACGTGAAGATGCTAAAAAGCATGGATGGCTTCTTGATGGATTTCCACGGACTTTTGCTCAGGCACAAAGTCTGGACAAACTAAACGTCAAACCGGACATTTTCCTCTTATTAGATGTACCTGAAAATCACTCTCCTCAATTAGTGTTAAAAGGCAATGTTACATGTTCACTGTCTATCAATGGCTAATATGTTTTTTTCTTAATGACAGGTTCCTGACGAAATTCTAGTCGACAGATGTGTTGGTCGAAGGTTGGATCCAGTGACTGGAAAAATTTATCATATTAAAAGTTACCCTCCTGAATCAGACGAAGTTAAAGCAAGACTGGTTGTACGCCCTGATGATACAGAAGAGAAGGTTTGCCTTTTGGACTTGCTGCTTTGCTTTCTCAATGTTTAAGCCTTACTCACGAGGGTTTTTTTTTCAAGGTAAAAGCACGTCTGCAGATATACAAACAAAACTCGGAAGCTATTATTTCCGCATACTCAGATGTTATGATCAAGGTAGTGGACTATTCTGTTTCTTTATCACTTTTTGGTTCAATAAAGTATTAGGATCTTATTATTTTTTTTTTGTTTGGTATCATCTCTTTTGAACACAGATTGATGCAAACAGGCCAAAAGATATGGTTTTCGAGGAGACCCAGACTCTTCTGTCTCAAATAAACCTAAATAGAATGGTAACGACTGGCAAGTAGTCACACATTTAGTATAAATATGTTTTCATGGTGCCGTTGTTGATGTTTTCCAGTTAAGATGAGCTTTCTCAATACCTGTAGTCTTAACTTCAGAAAAAACTGTTCTTCCTTCCATGGAAACAACCCTTTTCTTTTTGGTGTTCTGTTTTTGAATCAGGCCTTCTTAACAATAGACTGTTAGATACGTTTGATGGTCAATCATTACATTTTAGGACTAAGCTTTCTTGTTTTCATGCAAGCGATGCTAATTATTAAACAGGCCCTTGCAGATAAAGCATCTCCTGTTCAGGTCCTTAATAATACTTCTTTTTTTCTTAAGCTAGCAAAAATTTGGAGATGATCTTATTTATCTAACATTTTTTGTTTCTTTTTTTTCAGGATAACTGGAGAGGAATACCGACGAGATTGAATAACATTCCTCATTCGAGGGATATCAGAGCTTATTTTTATGAAGATGTTCTGCAAGCCACAGTTAGGTCGATCAAAGATGGAAACACTCGTCTTCGGGTCAGAAATCTATTGGCCATGTCCCATGTTAAGTTTTGTCGTCTTTATTTCACAATTCCTAAAGCAGCTGTTGACTGGGCTGATGAATAGGTAGACATAAATATCCCTGAGCTAAATCCTGAAATGGTAAGTCATCGTTTCACTAGCTGTGTTATATAGTTTCTGAAGCCTCATTAATCTTTATCAACAGTCATGAGCTATCGTGATATACGTAGGATGTTTACCGGATAGGAACCTTGATGGAACTGGTGCGAACTCTAGCTTTATCATTCGCTGATGATGGAAAAAGAGTGAAGGTAGACATGGTTTTGAAGTCTAAGTGGATAAACTTTTAAAATTATTGTTCATTAAGCTTCTTTCCTCTTCAAGGTTTGTGTTCAGGGGTCAATGGGGGAAGGTGCACTCGCTGGGATGCCACTGCAGTTAGCAGGCACTCGAAAGATTTTAGAATATATGGACTGGGGTGATGATGAAACTTTGGGAACTTTCGTCAAGCTTGGTGCAATTGGTAACATCCCAAACTGAGAGTACTTTTCAAGATAAAAACATGTTCAAAACACAAGAGACTCTTACAAGAAGTGCGCCAATCTTCAGAATTTGTTGTGTAGAATGTAATCAAAACTTGTGATGCATCATAATCAAGTTGGATACAATTAATACAAATCATCCTGATATTGATTCTCAGGTGGTAAAGAAGTTGATGAGGAAGACGACATATTTATCTTAGTGGCTCCACAAAATGCCGTTGGAAACTGTATTATAGATGTAAGGAGCTTACAAATTCTAGGCAGTTTCATTCACTTCAACGTATTAACCCCTCATCCTGTAAAATATACTTTGGTTAGGATCTACAAGCGATGACTAGTGCTGCTGGTAAGAGGCCAGTTGTACTTATCAATCCTCGCCTCAAGGTACACTTTCTGCTTTCACTTTTTGATAAAGACTCTATCTGGTAAAAACCACTATCTCTTGTGGGTAATATCCGTTATTATTCAGGACTTACCCGCTTCAAGTGGCATAATGCAAGTAAGCATACACGGTGATTTACATAAACCAATCTGAAAAGAAGTGGTTACGTTGCTTATCATTTTATTTCTGTCTCTCAGACAATGGGCAGGGAAAAAAGGCTGGAATACGCCTTAACATTTGACAACTGCTATGTATTTCGGCTACTTTATTATGCTGGAACGCAATACCCGATTATGGGCGCTCTAAGGTACTTTTGGGATGTGAATATCAAGAAAAAGCACGTCTGAATCTTCTTTATACTGAATATGGTCAGGATGTCTTATCCTTACCGGTATGAGCTTTACAAGAGGGTGAGCGAGGAAAATGGAAAGGAAAAGTATGTATTGATATCAACATACTCTGAAAGGCCAACCCCTGACCAAATCAACGATGCCTTCTCTGGAAAATCTCGGTAAATATTGTTACCAATGGTGCTTGCTTTGCTTCTTAACTCGCTGTTCAGTTTATTAACTAAGAAGGACTTTTCCACATTCAGGGAGGAAAGCAAGAAGCCTTCAGGAATCTGGTAATGAAAAACTCCCACATTACTTAAAGCATTTTAGAGATAAAGATTCATGTATATGTGCTTGAAGCTGAATGTGAGGAATACTTGCAGGGGGTTCCTAGGCAGCGGATTTTTCTAGAGGGGAAGCTAAAGTTGTGATACTACTTTTGGCCCATTTTATTAGGTCTCAATGTTTTGATGATCTCAATGTAGGGCACATTAAATATTGTGATTATTAAGTCTCACACAACCAAAGAGTAACCTCAATTTGGTTTCACTATTGCCGAGAACTTAGTCTACAAGTTTTCAGAACCACCCAACTACGTTAGTTTTCACTTAGGTCATGTTGCACCGTAGACTACAATCCAGGAGGTGGGAAGATTCATGTATAGTTTACTGAGAAGAATATGATTCTGTTTCAGACTGGCAATGCACATATATGTTATTGGGTGAATGATTGGACTCCGGCTTCAGCATTGACTCCAAAGTTTCCTTCTTCTTTCCTGTTCCTTCGTCATCTCTAAGTCTATTTATCTTTGTCCATAAGCTCGTTTCAAAACATGTATGAATCTACAACCAAACGAACATTTGTGTTCAAAGCTCAAGATCCACAGAGTACTTTACTCTCAGTCAACATGTAAGTGTGACCAAACTCACCAATCTCAACTATATGATGTGGAATAGACAAGTCTGAGCGTTGTTTGAAGGCCATGAACTCAACACTTTATCGATGAGACAAATACAAGCACCACCGACAACAGTCACTTGTGATTGACTTATCACTCTGAATCTGGCGTATGCCCCATGGCAACACCAAGACCATCTCCTCTACATCTCGATGATAGGAGCCATATCTTTGTTGGTTCAGTCGTTTGTCTCAATTGAAAATACCGCCAAATAGGTGTGGTCCATTCTTGCTGTCACATTTGTCAATGCATTTCATGGTCATGTTTGTCAGCTCAAAGTTCAGATTGAGCGATATGTGAAATGAACCAAGACAATTAGTGAGTATCTCCGACAAATCAAATCTACGGCTAATGAAATTGCTTTTCTGGGCAAATTGATGGATCATGAAGATATCATTTAAAGGGTTTTAGTGGGACTCACTGAAGATTACAAGCCATAAATCAATACCATTCATGGGCACGATACTCCTATTCTTTTTACGGAACTGTATAAATGTTTGATGAATAGGGAAGAAATGATTCTCATCGCTGAAACGTCTTCTCTCACATCGGTGGTAGTTAATCCAGTTGATGCTAGCCCTCATAAACAGAATCACAACAAAAATAACAACTATAATCACTTTCGTACAACAACGACATTCCAACTCATAATCGTTATTATGGTAGCACCAATAACTCGAACACAAATCGCTTTTCTAAACCATATATATCTTGGTCAGTGTCAGTCGTGTGGAGTGTAGGGACACAATGGAAAATATTGTCCATAATTTCGTGTGGTTTGAGGCTCCACTCCAACTCAAATGTAGTTTAATCAACAACAAATATCATCTCTCAGCCTTGGCAACAATCAACACCTTTTCAGCCATGGAGACCTCACACAAATGCAACAACGCTCTCGGACTCATCTACATGGCTGATTAAATATGGTGCATCACATTACATGATGTATGATATAGGCAATCTTTCGGCTCACCATCCATATGTTGGAGGTGACGATGTGCTTCTTGGTGATGGATCCGCATTAATAATGCACTTTGGTTCTTTTCCTACTACCTCTTATACTTAACCCTTCTTCAATAGTGTCTTGTGTGTCCCTTCGCTTGATAAGAACTTGATTTCTGTATTCCAATAATGTAAAACTAATGATGTTGTGGTTACCTTTACACTGACATACTTCCAGGTCAGGGATTTACAAACGGGAGCTCTTCATTTAAAAGACAAACCTATCAATGGGACTTAAAAATGGCCCAATAGTCCTCTTCACCTCCTTCACTTGCTTTTGCTTCAACTGTGCTGACGTCCTTAAGAGTCTGACAGTCTCATTTAGGACATCCATCTTTATCTATCCACACTAAAATAGTTTTTAATTTCATTTACCTCTTTCTTCAAATAATTTGTTATCTAATCTTTGCAATGCATGTTATACTAATAAAATGCATAAGTTGCTTTTCACTCTTTCATCTTTAAAATCCCCACAACCTTTAGATTGCATGTTTTCAGATATTTGAACCTCTCCACCTATTTCAATTGATGGTTTTAAGTACTATGTAATTTTTTTAGATCCTTTTACTCGATATACTTCGTTATATCCTTTAACACAAAAATCACGTGTTTTTAGTGTTTTCACAAAGTTTATAACCTTATTGAAACAAGAATCAAAATGCTTTATATAGACAATGTGGGTGAAAATATTGGTCTTATCACATTTCGCTCCAATCATGGCATTTGACATATGAACATTCCACCACACACTCCTGAGCACAATGGTATAGCTGAAAGACGTCGTCGACATATTGTTGAGACCGGTCTAGCTCTTCTGTCTCATACATCGATGCCAAAGTCATATTGGACTTATGCACTTGGTGTGGCTATCTATCTTATAAACAGGTTGGCAACCTCCACTCTTGATTTTAAAAATCATTTTCAGTATATTTATAACGAAGCTTCAATTTATGAAAAATTGTGTGTATTTGGTTGTTTATGTTTTTTGTGGTTACTTCCATATGCATCACATAATTTAGATACTCGCTCAACTCCATGTGTATTTCTAGGGTATTATGTGTCTAGAGTGCTTACTTCTGCCTAAATAGTATTACTAATTGGATATATACATCTCGTCATGTTTATTTCATGAGAGTATTCCCATTTGCTATTTCTTCATCGCTTCATGTTCAAGAACAATCAGTGTCAGCCTTAGAATCCACTTCATCTTCACCATCTACGACACTTATTTTGCAAACACAATCAGAACAACATGAGTCTACTGCAAAACCATCAGCTACGACAGCAAAACATCATGTTCATACAACACCCGGAATCTCACACCAACTACCATTGCCAAATACCACTGTGCCTACTTCCACGATCATTATTAGGATGCCATGAAAGTCAGGACAACCATTCTCCACACAACAGCAAGCGACTGCTCCTCACCTGCATTTCCAGCTCAACCACTACGCATAAGTAATTGCACTCGCAAGCCAGTCCAGAAGCTTAACTTAAACACACAGCTCTCACAACCCCTAGAAACCATCCCCATAACTATTGCAGAGGCTCTCAAGAGTCCTTCTTGGCGTAAAGCCTTGTGTGATGAAATCAATTCACATATCAAGAATCATACTTGGGATTTATCTAATACGTCGTCTGATTTTAATGTTGTAGGCTGTCGTTGGGTGTTCACAATAAAAAGACAAGCAGATGGAGCAATATAAAGAGATAAAGCTCACCTAGTTGCAAAAGGCTACACACAACAACCAAAGTGGATTACCAAGACACCTTCAGCCTCGTTGTCAAACCTGCAACTATCATAATTATTCTAAGCATTGTAGTTACCTATAGCTGGCCTATGAGGTAGCTTGATGTAAATGATGTCTTTTTACAAGGGACACTTAATGAAGAGGTTTACATGATGTAACCACAAGGCTTTCAGGAAAAAAGATAATCCACTGGCGGTTTGTAGGCTACGCAAAGCGATATATGGCCTAAATAAGCATCAAAAGTATGATAAAATTAATTGAGAACTTTTCTACTTCAGACTGGTTTCCAGAAGTTTGTTTCGGATGCAACTCTATTTATCTGCAATCACGACAAGGCTCTACTCTACATGTTTTTTTACGTGGAAGGCATAATTATCACCAGCAATAATCCAATAGCAATATCCCGGTTTATGAATTCCCTATCACTCATTTTCACTTAAATATTTGGGTAATCTCTCATTTTTCTTAGACATTGAAGTGTTGTGAACACAAACCGGATTTCATTTAACACAATCTCTTTATGCTTCAGACTTATTGCACAAGGAAAACATGAGCAGTGAAAAACTGGTCTCCACCCCAATGGAGTCTAACTCGACACTCAATTTGTTCTCTAGAAAACCATTGGCATATGCAATTGAATACCGTACATTAGTTGGGAGTCTCCAATATTTATCTCTCACTTGGCCAGACATCTCTTACTCAATTAACCAGTTATCACAATTTACGATTCGTCCAACAACAAAAAAATGTTCTGCTATCAATAGAATATTTAGATATCTGTCTAGCACACGACAAAATGGCTTCGACCTTCGAGTAAACAACACACTAAACCTCCATGCCTTCATAGATGCCGACTGGGTAAGCAACAAAAATGAATATACCTCAACCAGTTCATATGTAATCTACTTGGGGAGTCATCTGATTGCTTTGTCATCCAAGAAACAAATGAGACTTGTTTGGTCTTCTATAGAGGCAAAATATCATGCCATGGCTATTACTACATCTGATATTTGTTGGATATCTTCATTACTTTAGGAACTTTGTATCAATGCATCCAACAAACCACTTATCTATTGTGATAATATTTGAGCCACCTACTTAGCAGCTGATCATGTATTTTACTCCCGCATGAAGCACATTGCGTTAGAATACCAGTTTTTCATTAGTTTGTACATAGTGGACAACTGAGGGTGACCCACGTTACCTCCGAAGATCAGCTTGTCGATGTTCTCACAAAATCCCTTCCATGAGCTCGGGTTTCATACACTCTTTGTCAAGAATGGAATTTTTTCATGCCTTCCATCTTGAGGGGGTGTGATAGTATATGGAATGCATATTTGGTGGACTGAATCAATCTTTAAATCAACGTCTACATGTACTTCGGTATATTTACATAAACTTTCATATATTCTTATCTTGTTTATCACTTTGTTTCTCTATATATAAACATATCTCCTATGTGCATAATAATTATTAGTTCGTACTAATCTAATAGATTTGGTCTCACAAATGACCATCCATAACCAACCGACCCAAGTCAATAAATCAACAACCACTAATAAGTTGTTATTGTGCCTAGTTAACTCAATGAAATCCATAACCGCTCATACATGATTTCACTATATGATGCATCCTTAAATCTCCAAAATCGTCACCTTGCGCTCTAACTCATTGTATGTGTGAGTTTTATCAGTGATATTCCCACCTAATTCACTTAAACCATCAACATTCATTTGGCTTACTAACCATTCCCACCAAAACGCATATTGGTCATTCCATAACCTACAACTCTTTGAACCATTGACCATTTCGGCACATGCCCAATAATTACTGAATCTAACAGACTTTTCAATGTAACCACTTCATCAAAGTAACCACCACTCCAGTCCTAAAATCACTTATTCGGCTTAGCCTCTAAGTTTAGCTCGGCCATGCCAAACATAATCTATTACATGTTAAAAAAGTAAATGACACAACACCAAACTCAAAGGCAACATGTGGTGTCCAAACAAAAACATCGAGGAAATATTTTCTTAAGAGAAAAGAGAGAAATAGAAAGTAGATAAATAATGTTGTACCTTTCCCATAACCAATTTTTAATTCACCTAAAATCACTCCTTAAATAATAATAATTTAAAATTCTCAGAAATACTTACTAGACTAAATACAAACAATAAAATCATCTCTAACATATATATTCATTTTAAGGAGCAAACAACACTTAAAAAGATAGTTTAAGCATGTTGTTGTTTTAAGAGTGAACCGAAAATTTACTTTTAAAATAATTATATTTTGTATTTTAATCTTTAAGATTTTTAATAATTAAGTGAAACGAGCATCATCAATAATTAAAATTGTTCTAAAATAAAATAATTGAGAAATATAAATAGTAATACAAAAGTATGAATATGAATACTAAAATTAGGTATGGATTCGTGCGTTGCACATGTTTTGCTTGATGTTTTAATTTCATAAAACACAAAAAAAAATGATAAACTTTTTATTGAAAAATTAAAAAAAAAATTCCACGTAAAAGTGGGTTGGTATTTATGTTTCAATGATTATAGTCCATAAGTAGTTATTAGCAAATTTTTACTTAGGGTTAGTGAAAAAGAGACTCAACCCCGAAGAAATATGAATTAGAGTGAAATATAATGAATTTGAAAATTGAATCAAGTCAATCAAGTCGATGACAATGTCATCCACAATTTTATGCTCTTAATTTAGTATTTGTATTAATTTTCTAGTTTATTCTTCTTGTTCAAACATATTATAATGTTTTTGTGGTTCCCATAATTTTTGTGGTTCCCATAATTTTTGTATGCATTTGTTAATATATATATATATATATATATATATATATATATATACACTTTTGTTTACAGGGTCTATTTATTTTTGAAGTATTTCTAACCCTTCTATATAGTTTTTCCTAAAATAAAGAAACATTATTATAGCGATGAGTTTATCCAATGTACGACTCTATTATAGAGTTTATCTAAAAGAAAATGTAGTGGATGATATTTTAGTTTCTATATTTGGAGACAATAGTAGCATATCTGTATATTTTCGTATAAAAGCATATAAACTATGTTTCAAAATCATACATTGGAACAAGTCCACTTGACAGGAGGATTTTTATGTATTTCAATGAAAACTTTATCAAATTAACCCTACAAACTACTCTTACCAAGATATGTTAAATTTTGGTATTTAGGGATCAAATCCACAGGAAGCATGGACACACAATAAACTCAATACAGTCGCGATTAAGCTAGGAAAATAGATTAATAAGCAGTAAATAAACTATAACAGATAATTGATTGATTGGTAAGTAAACAATAATAATAATAAATAGCTAAATCTAGGGTTTCAGGCAAGTGGATTATATATAAGCTAAGGGTATTAATCATAGAATTCGATATCTAATGTAAATGACGACAAGCTCTCGCTACAATTTTAATCTATTAACTAAGTCTCATGTCTCAGCTCTCGCTTGTTGACACAGAATGACCGTCGATCGATGGCAATGACCCTGCGTCGATCAATGGTCTCTTTAGTCAAGCTTAATGACCTAATCCGATAATTTCACTAAATTAACTAGATCAACTCTCGTTTGTTTCTAGCAACCTAGCTCAACAGGATTAATTTTGGTAGTAGACCATTCTCTCACTTCCGCCTAACTATCCTATGATCAGGGTTCTAGTTAGCTACTCTAGAACACAAGCAATAAACGCAATTCTATTGATTGATCTAATAATCATCCTAGAAATTCTATTGTCTGGCTAATATATCAATACCATTAATAAACCCTAAACCTAACAAGAGATCTACTCATACATGATCTTTGTCACAAAAATCATAGATGAATAGAATAGATATAATATAAAACCAAAGGAGTTCCTCCCTTATTCCCTAACCCTAGGAAAATGAATCAAATAAAGCTTTCTTAAGCGTAGCCATCAACAATGGCTTAGAAAACATATAAATAGGGTTTTAGGTCGTCCATGGGTATTTTAATAATTTGTGATGGCTTCTAAGCTTAAGTCGGCCATAAAAAAAGTCGAGTCTGTATTCTGTGATCACCTTCGATTGACACCAAAGCTGTGCCGTCGATCGACACTCATTTATCTTCTCGACAGTTTCCTCTCGCGAGACAGACAAACCACTCTCCAGCATAAATTTGGCTGTAGGATTATGATTGACCTTAAATCGGTGGCATTGGAAAGCTAACTCAAAGAACTATCCTATGTCAAAATATCAGCTCAATATCACCATTGGAAGGTCTCCATCCATATATAAACATCTGACGCATCTGTACAGTTCTGCATCTCTAAAAGCTCTAGAATCACCAAAGTTCTCTGGAACGTACCTGAACCTGATAATACTCTAAATCATACTCCAAACAAATATAATAGACTCTTAATAGGGCTTATATGATGACACAATAGTGGTAAATATCAGGCCCTATCACTACCTCTATAATATAATTTCTCTATTTTAAGAAAAAATATAGAAATGAATATATAGGTGAGTTGGAATGATCCTAGTTGTTTAACCAATGGAAAGCATTGTATTAATTTAGAGGTAGTGAAACTATTAATATTTTATGTAATTTTATATTTCTTTGATTATTGTAACCACAAACATATACGTGCACGATAAAGATCATGTTTCTGAATCTTGATTGTGTGAATAACAGATATGAAAATAATTTGTTAATTAAAGTTTTGTGGTGAATAAATCTGAAATACATAATAAATTGTATTAGTACATGCTAATTAATATTTTTTGTAATTTTATTCCATGTATATGACAATCAATATCAAATATATAATCTGGATTCTCATTTTCTCTTTTTTCTATGATTATTCAGTTTTTTCTTATATTAGATTTGCACTTATAGTCATACAATTTTCGGGGAAAGAAATATGTATATAACCTAAACTATACTTTTCTGTATAAAAAATAATTACATAAGTATATGTATGATTTTAAGTGAATAAAAAAAACTAAATATTTATCTTTACATCAAGTAAAAGAAAATTCATTCCTATTTTTATTTATTATTTTTCAAATTATTTGCTTCTCACTTTTTAGTAATAATAGAATTTTTTTATTAAATTGATTCAGTTTTAGATAATTTCCGAGTTCGGTGTTTCTTGATGATATCTTTCCATTATAACAACATAACTAAAATGAATTGTAAGAAAAAAAAGTAAAAATAGAAAATGTAATAAGTTGATGCATAAACCTTGATTTTTTTACCAAAGACATATACAGATCAGTTACAGCGACAATAATAATAATAAAATTTTAATGACTAAACACTAGAAAAATATCAAATATGAAAACATCCTAATTTTCTTATAGTTATTCATGAAGAATGTGATAATATTAAAACCCTACCAAAATATTATAATACGAAGAATAGTAGTAACAAAAAAATTATATTAATGAAATAAAAAATACATCTCTTAATATTAAAAAATAGAAAATAAAGAAAATATAAAATTCATATAATATAAATTTTAAATATACTTGAATATAAGGATTTGGTATTTTCCTAAAAAATTGTCGCTTCCATATTTTTTACTTTTGTTCTTCTCGTTCATTGTGTTTATTGTTTCCACAATTTTATCCATGGAGATTGATTCTCAGAAAAAAATGAAATATTAAGTTAAATTATGTAATAAATATACCAAACATAGTATATAGTACATTTACTTTATGTGTTATGAATCTTTAAGACTTTGATAAGAAGATTAGATTTCTCCTTTTTGATTTTTATCTCAAATAAATAAGTTTTTCCTATAATTAAATGCACATTTTCAGAAATATCTTCCAATTCTTGTTCATGTGATTTTATTTTTGAACAGTTAGCATTCGTTATTAGATAAAATTTATGATAACACAAATAATATCTATTACTATATTTTTCTTTTATAAAGCTTACTTTTTTTTTAGTTTCTTAACTAGAGCATTTTCATCAACTATAACAAAAGTTGGAAAATAATTTCCATCATCTACTATTACTTCTATTTTGAAATTACAGATATTTTTAGTTTTAAATTTTAATTATATTTTGATCTACACTTTAAAAACACGGGAATTTTTATTTTTTTTAAATTTATGTTTAAGAGATAAAAATACTTGTGAATATAAGATTACATATTTTCAAATAACTGGTACCTATTACTTTTATATCTGTAAGTGCTTGAAAATACTTTGTGCTTTATATATATGATATATATATATATATATATATATATATGTTTGACATTTTTTCAAAACTATTACCTTTACAAATATATTATATGAGAATTTGTCAATTAAATTATTTTAATGCTTATAGAAATAAAAGATACAAAATTTGGGAGACAATAATATTTTACGAATTTGATACTTGAATTTTTAATATTAATCATTATTCATCAACAATAGTTGGGTTTGTCAAAATATTAACATTACTCAGCAGAGTTACTGGGCTTATATGTCAAATTATTTGCCTCAGTAACAAAAAAAACACACTATGTGAAACTGCAAAAAAAAAGCTATAATTAAGAAATTCCTATTAACTAATATTTTCAAAACCCAAAATATTAACATTATTATACAAAGTTATTGGGTTTATTTGTCCAAATTACTTGCCTTATAAACTTAAAATTTTTGAGTTAAAGCTGGGTAGTAGTAAGTGTCAATTGGGGTAAGCTTGTCCACAAAAAAACGTGGCCCATACCAAAACATATTTTTGTCGGTGAGTACTCTTGTGTGTTCATGAACCGTTCATTTGAAAGAGAAAGCAATGTCAAAAAAAAACACACAGAGATATAAGTATTTCGATACATTCCTTCCATGGGGATTTGTGTGTTCATGAACCGTTCACTTGAGTTGATCCTTTTGTTATCTATTTTAGCATTTGATTAAACAACCACCAATCCATATATATGGATATTGACATTATATACAAAAAAATTTCACTATCCACAAGTACACGATTCACATGTACACAATTAACTGTCCAATAATTCACATGTACACGTTGGTCTCTGCAACCATGGACTGTTCCCAAGCTCATGACCATAGTGGATTCGTGTCTCCGGAGAAGGAAATCGAAGGGGAGAAGGGTTGTTCCTAAGTTATTGGTCAGACATGAACCGGTGACGACAAAGTGAAGATTGACAGAGACCGCAGTGACTGAACCAGTGACGACGAAGGTGAGTCTTCGGATCTATATCGAACTCAACGCAACATGGAATTGAAGCTTGACAGAGAGGGGTGAGTGAACCGGTGATGAAAGGTGAGGCGATGAAAATATTTACACAAAATTGACCATATCCACATGTACAACAATTCACATGTACACAAGTTAATTTGTGCACTGATTCACATGTACACCTTATAGATATATAACATAAATTTATTAAAACAGTGTACATCTTCAAATTTTCCCCCACACCTTATAGGTTATGTGTGTACACGTGTACATTCATATGAGAACATTTTATTTTATTAAAACAATGTACATCTTCACATTTTCTGCCACAATAGCATCACCACCAACTTCCACTAGACCAAGTTTCCTCCACTTCGTGTTCGTCATGACCTCCTCTTCTCCGTCAAAACATGCTCATATCAATACAATCCTCCCCGCCGTGGTTGTCATGCAGTGATTAACATGTCCACCTCATAAATTTGTTAAAATTACAACTTTTAATGTTTGCATGTTCAAATATCGTCACAATGTACACATATATTTCATTGTTTACGTGTACAACTGTTTCACAAAAAGTTACATGTACACCAGCTCTTTTGTATATTGCACTAGTTATGATATATTAGATTTTAATTTGTACATTGTTGGAGTTCATTTAGATAATTTTAATTTTGATTTATGTATACATATAGCATTTATTTGTTCATTGTATATCACATGGATAAAATATATATATATATATATATATATAACAAAGGCTAAATTGTATATTTAGAAATATGAGACCAAATCAAAAGGATTTATTTGCAAAACAAAAACATATGGGTTATAAATGAAAAAAAAAATGGAAGGGAGCATGTTGCAAAATCATAATATATCCTTGGTCTGGATTTCACAATTAAAAATCTGGAGACAATTTCATGAAAAAACTTGAACAAATTAGAAGTTTGAGACAAATTATAAAATAAGCAAGATTGGAGGACCAGATGTGTAAATAATCAAAAGTTCACCATTGTTGCTCCGGTAAAGCTTTCTTTCGATCTGCAACTTAAGCGACGATGATTCCGGCGGCCACGATTCTGGTCTAGAGCATGACGACTACATCGAGGAGGAGACAACTTGACTTGATGTGAATTGCGGACGGACTGGAGCTCAAGGTTTGAGGTTGCCAAAAACGGAGCTCTTCGGCTGCTCCATCACAACAATGCTAGCTTATCACGGAAACTGCAGTGGATGGAGCTCGCTGTGGAGGAAGCTTCTGGTGAATAGCACATTGACTTGGGGAAGTTCTGACATCTATGGTACGTAATGGTGGACGGTTTCCATAGATTTTCTCAATTTCGGTGACCATTCTCTTACATGAAAATTTTTTGTTCAGTTTTTTTTAATGATTAAAAAAGAGAAAATAGGGAAGAGAATGGGACTACCATGGTTTTGTTTTAGTTAGAAAATCTAACGAAATTGTGCAAATGGTTAGGAAAAAGTGTGTGGGTAGAATAAAGCGACCCATAGTGTTATTGGTAAGTGTAAATGAGTCATATGGTGTAAATGTTTCTAGAGTGATTTACATTAAAATACACATTCTCACTTTTAATAACACTATAGGTAACATGTTGCTATTAGGGTAGTTTTTTTTTTCAACTAGAGACATGTTGTCTCGTTACCTTTTGAAGTGGTGGACCCAAGAAAAAAATAAATTGATTTTAATAATTTACCCACTTGCTTTTGCTTCTCACAGTTTTGTTTTATTATTAAGTTTGCAAATTACCAATATGAAAAGAGAAAAAGAAAGTTTAAGTTACTTAGTTCTAGTAACAATATGAACTCAACGACTTGAAACTCTCGTCTTTTGACCATGATTTTTTTGAAGTTGTAACAAAAGCTCTCATATTTGGACAAACGGAATCGTCTCTTTAGAAATCGACATATCTTTTTCAGTTTTGTGATCCCGCTTCTCGCCGCTGCGGGTCCATAACAAGAAGCTTGAGGGCATCAATGGCTACTTTTAATTTTTTTTACACAATTGATCTTTTACATTTTGTATATTTTTTATTTTTGACCCCATATATTTTAATTATACAAATATTTATTCGAATCAACCCTTAACTTCTTGATGGTTTATTCCAATACTTTCTCATAATTTCACGAATGATTATTTTTCTTTTGATTGGTTTCAGTTTCTCTCACATACTTTTAAAATAAATTATTTTCCCTTTGATTCAGCCACAAATATAATGCAGTTGAACACATATATGCACTAAAAACACATAAAAATATTTGTATAAGTGGTGGATGGAGCTCGCCGTGGCGGAAGCTTCTGGTGAATAGCTCATCGACTTGGGGCGGTTCCGAAATTTATGGTATGTAACGGTGGACGGTGTCCATACATTTTCTCAATTTCGGTGACTTCCATACATTTTCTCAATTTCGGTGCCCATTCTCTTACATAAAAATTTTTTGTTCAGGTTTTTTTAATGATTAAAAAAGAGAGAAAATAGGGAAGAGAATGGGACCACCATGGTTTTGCTTTAGTTAGAAAATCTAACGAAATTGTACAAATGGTAAAGAAAAAGTGTGTGGGTAGAATAAAGTGACTAGTGTTATTGGTAAGTGTAAATGAGTCCTATGGTGTAAATTTTTCCAATTATAATACACTCTTTCGATGGGCACTGAGTTTTGTCAACATTTCTGATTTAGCCTAACACGTATGTTTCTTATTGGTTAAATTTAGAAACATTTACACCATATGACTCATTTACACTTACCAATAATACTATGGGTCACTTTATTCTACCCACACACTTTTTCCTAACCATTTGCACAATTTCGTTAGATTTTCGAACTAAATCAAAACCATGTTAGTCTCATTCTCTTTCCTATTTTCTCTTTTTTTAATCATTAAAAAAACCTGAAATATTTTTTATGTAAGAGAATGGTCATAAAAATTGAGAAAATGTAAGGACACGTCCACCGTTACGTACCATAGATGTCGGAACTGCCCCAAGTCGATGAGCTATTCACCAGAAGCTTCCGCCACAACGAGCTCCATCCACCGCTTATACAAATATTTTTATGTGTTTTTAGTGCATATATGTGTTCAACTGCATTATATTTGTGGCTAAATCAAAGAGAACATTATTTATTTTGAAAGTATGTGAGAGAAAATGAAACCAATCAAAAGAAAAATGATCATTCGTGCAATTATGAGAAAGTGTTGGAATAAACCATCAAGAAGTTAAGGGGTCGATTCGAATAAATATTTATATAATTAAAATATATGGGGTCAAAAATAAAAATATTCAAAATGTAAAAGATCAAATGTGTAAAAAAAATAAAAGTAGACATTGATGCCCTCAAGCTTCTTGTGATGGAGCCGCGGCGGCGAGAAGCGGGATCATAAAACTGGAAAAGATATGTCGAAGTCTAAAGAGACGATGTCTCCGTTTGTTCAAAGATGAGAGCTTTTGTTACAACTTCAAAAAAAACCATAGTCAAAAGACAAGAGTTTCAAGTCGTCGAGTTCATATTGTTACTGGAACTAGGTATCTTAAGCTTTCTTTTTCTCTTTTCATCTTGGTAATTTGTAAACTTAATAGTAAACAAAATTGTCAAAAGCAAAAGCAAGTGGGTAAATTATTAAAATCAATTTATTTTTGTCTTGGGTCCACCACTTCAAAAGGTAAGGAGACAACAAGTCTCTAGTTGGAAAAAAACTACCCTAATAGCAACATGTGACCTATAGTGTTATTAAAAGTGAGAATCTGTCTTTTAATGTAAATCACTCTTAAATTTATTGGTGATGAAAATTATTAAAAAGTTAAAAAAAAGAATTGCATGACATTGTAAATAAATCAAAAGTAAGAAAAGAATTCAAATAAAATTATGCTTTAATAGTATAGATAATAGATCAATATGCATTGATAAATTTATTTATAATTATTCTGATAATATATTTACTCATTTGTAACTATATATTAGTTTTAAACTTATAGATAAATATAAATCAATATATATTGGAGAAATTGTTAAGAATACCTCAAGTTAAGTACAACTTCTCAAAAATACTCTCAATCAAAAATATATCAACATTTGGGTTTACGCTTTAGTGATTATTGTTTAGGGTTTGTGTTAAAAATGTGGGGTTGAGTTTCTAAATATATTATAAATATTTAGAAAAATTAATTTATTCTATTTTCATCATAAATTTAGGATATTTTTGTCAATAGTAATTCATTAATGGTAAATTTGAAAAATGATATTAAACTTACGGTAGAACTGAAATTTCTCTTATATATTGGTAGTACACAACAATTCATTTTTGTTAACGTTGATTAATTATGTTATTACAAACTATGAAAAATATTACATAGAATATTTATAGCAGACATTTATAATACTTTATGAGGATTCACGCTAGGCTACACAATCATGAGCTGTTATATAAGATCCACATTATATGGTACACTTTGCACAATGCTAAACATCTCATATAAGCCTCCTCTCCAGTAAACTAATAATTCACCTTCTCTTGAACTCGAAACCCAAAAATCATAGTGTAACAACATTAACCTTTAGTCAAAAAACTATCGGATGGCGCTTCCACTGAAAATTTAAGAAAATAATAAGATTATTTTTACAATTCTCTTTTGTTTAAGATTTTTAATAGAAATTACTTATTTATAATTTTTTCTTTAAATTTTTCTATTAAATAGTTTCTTGTATTTAAGATTTTATTGTTTTTAAATATTTTTAAACTACTGTTTTTATAATTCTCCCTTTTCAGGATTTAAAAGAGGTAATTAGGATTTCTTAAAAAAGGAAAATTACTTTCATATAGATTTTTCAGTTTAATTATTAGGGTTTATGAAAAGGAAAATTAGTATCATCTATTTTTTTATATTTATGATTTTTTAACATATGTCACAATCTTAAAATATTTATTGCCATGTGTCATGATCATATTAATTAGAAACTTTAAAAATCAAGGTTTATATAATAATAAAAATTATATAAATCTTTAAATCTTATGATTTCTTAAAAATGAAAATAACTATCCAATAATTTTATATTTATTAAAAATCATTATTAAATATTTATAAGAAAAGACTAATCTTGTAACTATTTTTGTTTAGGGGGTTTTTCAAAAACAACCTAAAAATTCAAGTCAAACCCAAAACCAACCTTTTTTTTTAATTACTATTCATAATTGAATTTCCATAATACCCATAAGTTTTTGAATTATTTACAAATTTACCATTATTATTTATTTATTTATTAATTTCAAAAAATACAAAAATCCAAATACACCCTAAACATTTTTTCTTAATTACAACTATGCCATCATCATCAATATTTTCAACCACCATGAACCACCATTTTTGATCTCTTAAAGCTTTAGAATTGAATTTTCAACCACTTTTTTCTCATTCTAAACAAGCAAATCTTCATTTCCTCTCATTTTCTCTACATTTCCATCTAAAAATCTCTTTTAACCTTCATTTTCATAATCATAAACTTCATAATTTCGTGTTTTTTTCACTTGTGAATCGTCCAAAATGTTTCCTTTTGGTCATTATTGGAGTTTGGACGGTTGAAAAGACTGGAAACGAGCTTCACACTGCAAAAATGTAACTATTTTCATGGTTTAAGTCGTTTCTCAGATCTGTGTCGCGATAATAGATTATTTTATATGTCTACGCCCTTATGTAGACATACAATGCAGTCTATTTGTCAACGCACAGGTCAGTTTTGCAATTGACTAAACGAATTTTTTTTTGTAACGTAGTCTTCCCCGACAGTCTACATCTTAACCTTTGACAACAAAAACAAAAAAGTACGTAGACCTACAAAGACAACTACACAAAAGAGGTTAGTTTTGCATTTGAATGAACTTTTGACTTTTCATAAGCAGACTTCAACATAAGTCTACGAAGCGTAGACTTCAACATAAGTCTACGAAGAAGTCAGTTTTTCATTTGACCAAAATTTTGACTGCGTTGAAAAGGTTAGTTTTGTGTTTGACTAAAACTTTTTAAAATTAATTAATTTTTTTTTAATATGTAGTCTTCATATGCAGTCTTCTCTTCCCGAAAAAAAAATTTAGACTACCCGTGAAGTCTATTTTTTTATTTTGGTCAAATGCAAAACTGACTCGTCGGATTTGAGAGTAGACTTCTTGGGATGTCTGCAAAGCTGTAGACGTTCATTTCAATCTACCCCCTAAAAAGTCAAACATAGTAAATTGCAAAACTAACCTCATTCAAAAAAAAATAAAACATGTAGACTGTATATTTAGTCTACCTCTGAAAGTCAAATCCTGGAAAATTCTGGTTAATAGCGAAAACTAACATTTTTGAAGTTGTAGACTGAAAACGAAGATTGCTCATATAAAATCACAACTTTTTTCAACTATAAAAAGTAACCCGTAAAATGGTCAATTGCAAAAACTAACCCAAAAAGTATACTTATCTGACCGTCTACGGATGTAAACTGAAAAGAAAGTCTACCACTTTGTAGACTGGACATGGAGTCTATTTCGAAATATACATTAAAAGTTAATTTGTGTACTATGCATTAAATTTTTTCACAATTTTTTCGTTTGAAAGTGTGTAATAGTTAATCATAATGGGTTTGAGTGATTTTGGATAGAAAAACTGTTGTAATTATGAAAGTATAATACTTTTGATTTTGCTATATTGCTAGGAAACAATTGTAGACATATTAGTAAGTCTACGTTAATTGTCACAGTGCAAACAACCGGGTCACATCCAAACTGTCCAGGTTAAACCAGTGTTGTCTTACTGCTTTGGATGTTGTCTTATGTATTATCTCTTATGTGTTGAATTGATCAATTGTATTATTGCTTTGGATGGTGTCTTATTGCTTTTGATGTTGTCTTATATCTTATGTATTTAACTTATCAATTGTATTGTCGCTTTGGATGTTGTCTTATTTTTGTTGAAATCGTAGGTCTTAATTTTTCTATTACTTTGAGTTCTAATGTTACTTTCTGTCGTGCAGACCAACATGTTAGTCTTCTTGAACAAAAAGTAGACTTCTTTTTAAGTCTCTTATAGAGGAAGACTAATATGTAAATCTCTGGATTGTATTGGAATTTTATTTTTGGTCGAATATGAACTAAAGTCTCTGAAATAAGAGTACTATACTGATACAAATGATGATATTTTTGATAAATAGTCGAGTACCAGACTTCTATAAAAGTCTTCTGTAAAAGACGACTAATACTTAAGTCTGCTGCAAGCAAATTACATAAGTTTGTTACAACCATATGTCTCGTACAAAAGCCTGATACAACCGTCTGCTACTCACAGTTCTTGAGCTCCTCCCTAGAGTATACAACCTCGATAAGAAATCAAGCTTATCCATTTTGTAACATGCACCAAGAAGACACAAACAAAGAATTATACAAGTGCATTCTACACGAGAAGTCTACAATTTAAAATGAAGCCTATAAATTCAAACATCAGTGTACTACAAATTCAAAACATCAGTTTACATGAGAAGTCTACAAATTCAAAATATCAGTTTATAAATTCAAAATATCAGTCTACAAATTCAAAATATCAGTCTACAAATTCAAAATATCAGTCTACAAATTCAAAAAACATCAGTCTACAAATTCAAAACTTCAGTCTACAAATTCAAAACTTCATACTACACTTCAAAATGAAGTAGAATCACCGGAAGCAGAGAAATGGATTAGAGAGGATGCAATACTCGTTAGAGAAATGGATCTAAGACTGGCCGACTCAGATCTGAATCAAAAGAAACTAAAAGGTTAGTAAACAAGGATGAGCTTGTTAGGTTATTAGTTAAATGAGAGATAGAGATGACAGAGAGACGTACGTCGGAAAGATGAAGCACAGTCCCTTGCTGGCTAGGACAGAGAGATGAAGTAGAAGCCATGATACTGACCGGAAGCAGAGATTTGGACGAGAAGCACTGTTCCTTAGAAGTCGCCGGCTCATATCTGAAAAGAGAAAAAAGTAAAGGGGGTCACTTTTTATCAACAGAGAGGTAAAACAGAGACATTTAACTTACCAGAGAGATGGAGCAGACAGAGACGAAGCGGATGGGAAACTTCGTGGATCGAGTTCGCCGGAAATCTTGCCGGAAATCACCTAGAGAGAGATAAGGCGAAGAATAGTTTTTTTTTACATGAAAAGCTTGAGAAATCGTATTTATATACTAGGTTAAATTGTGTGTAGACTGAAAAAAGGTCTACATTTATGTAGACTTTATAATATGTCTACGAACCCCTTAACCACAAATCTCAAACCGTAAATGTTTTATTTGATCATCAAATTATATTGGTTAAATCCGGTTAGGTTAAATTGTGTGTAGACTGAAAAAAAGGTCTACATATATGTGGACTTTATAATATGTCTACAAACCCCTTAACCACAAATCTCAAACCGTAAATGTTTATTTGATCATCAAATTATATTGGTTAAATCCGGTTAGGTTAAATTGTGTGTAGACTGAAAAAAGGTCTACATATATGTAGACTTTATAATATGTCTACGAACCCCTTAACCACAAATCTCAAACCCTAAATGTTCCTTAAAAATGTTTAATTATATAAAATTTTAATTTTTTTTTACTTCATATTATCCATTATATTAATGATTAGTTAAGCATCGTACAACAATTATTTTTATACATTTTTAAAATTAAATTATTAGATAAAATTATGGTATAGACTACATAGCAAGTCTACCGAATGAATAGACTTCGTACGAGCTCTACATATATGTAGACTTCTTTCTGTTACGTGTAGACTAACAAAAGATAGAAACGTAAAATACACTTCTGTTTTTTTTTTGGTCATAAGGGTTAAATAATACTTTTATCACCCTTGTAGGTTGGTTTTGCATTTGATTGATATTGGGGTACAATTATAGGTTTAAATTGAAATTTTAGGTTGTTTTAGCAAATCCCCCTTTTGTTTATAAGGAAATGTTTTATATTAAACCAATGTCTACTAATTTTGTAATTATCTTAAACTTATATTTTTTTATTTGACCTTGCGAATAAGTTTTTTTTAAAAAGGAATACTAAAATTAAAATAAACTTATTGATTTTGTAACCTTTTAATTTAACCTTGTAAATAAGATTCTATAAAAAGGAATACTACAATTACATAAATTATAATTTTTAAAAAACATTCTCTTTCTTTTAATATTCTTAATAGGGAAAAATATTTTTTAATATTTTTAAAAATATTTCTTAAATATTTTAATTTGTAGGAAAAATTATCTTAAAATAATATTTATATTTTTAAACCCACGTTTAAAAAAACAACTCGCATGTATTACGATTTATTATTAAAATAATTATTTATATGGAAATATTTTTTTTCTTTTACATTTTTTCGTCTAAGAATTTAAACAAAACTTTTAAAATTCTTTATTTTAAAAAGAAAATTGTTATTTAACACATATCATAATCATAAATATATAATTTCTACGTGGTGCGATTAATTTAATTAGCTACTTTGAAAACTTAATTTTATATAATAAAATATAATAAAATATTAATGAAATATTTATAACTACTAAAGTAAGATATATTTTTGTCGATAATTCTTTTTTATTAAAAAATCCATAATGGGCTAGAGTACAATAATGATCGGTGGCCCAAATCACCTCTATTTCAACTTTTACTTAAAATAATTACATTCAGCTTTTTTTTTCTCTAAAACCTTTCCATTATATTATAATTCAAGAGTACATACTTACCAAGAAGAAAAACACATATGATGTACCAAAATACAAAGGATCTAAACCAATCAAGGGCAACACAAAAACAAAAAAACCCGCTTGAACAGACTTAAGCAAAAAGATCAGACAACCAAGACGGGAAACTTGTGGCCACATACGATTGGGATAGATCCCATAAGACTACACTTTGCGCAATGCGGTAAGCGCCCCAGATCATCTTCCTGTCCACTCTCTCCAATTTCCAGTCAGGAATGTACTGAAGCGAGGACAATATAGATTTTGACATCCACTTAAAAGAGGGCCAAGCAGATGGTCTAATAACAGTCCCAATTAGCTCTTTGGATTCTCCAGCAAACACAATCTTGGAGAATCCTAAGCTTCTCATGCTTTCGTTAGCCCACACCCAAACTGTACTATGAGCCTCCTTCGACGATGGAATATTAGTAAAGGAACATCTGCTATGCAATATGACCACTCCTTTATCATCTCTTAGCAACCACGCACCTCCACAAATATGTTTACTTTTATCCCATTCAACTTCGATATCACATTTCCTCCACAAGACTGGTGGAGGTGACCATTCAGCCTGAACTTCGGTTGGGTTAACAGATGTTGCCGTAACAATGTCGACCTCCATGACTTGAGCTTGTGCCCTTCATTCATATCATTAAACGCTTTCCTCACTATTGCCAATGCATCGACTTCAACTCCTTCAAAGATAAGACCATTCCTACTTTTTTTCAAATTCTCCATAACAACCAGGGAAATACTTGTCTTAAGGCCCTTGGAATGCTGAGATTTTTTGGCCATCAAGAAGGAAGTTAAGATTCTGGAAAATAGAGGAGCTAAAACCTTCTCTCGGCATGGGGGCTTCAGAGACTGCCCATACAAGCCTCGCATGAGGGCATGAAGAGCATATGGTTTTCTGTTTCTCCATCCCTCCCACAGAATTGGCATCTATTATCAACCCTCATTCCTCTAACAGCCAGACCATCAATAACTGGAAGAGCATTAGACAGTATTTTCCACAAGAAAATTTTAAGCTTAGGAGGGATATGAAGTTCCCAGACCATATTTTTCAGGGGGTTTATGGATGGTAATGCTTGAGCAAGACTTTTAACTTCAGATATAGCTAGTGTGGAAGCCAACCAGTAACCTGATTTTGCTGTATAAGCTCCACTGGAGTTGTACTTCCAAATCTTGAAATCTTCAGAGCCAGGCTCGATTTTCATCTTCAGAATCAGCTGGACATCTTGAGCATAGAACAATTCATTGAGCAGCATCACATTCCATGAGTCGGAGTTTTGGTTAATCAACGCTGAGACCTTTAGTTCCAGATCAATGAAAATGTTTTTCATCAAAGGGCTTCTCATTCTAATTCCATCATCAATCCAAGGATTCACCCACACCAAAACTTTTCACCATTACCAATCATCCACTTAAGACCTTTATCCAACAATTCTTTTCCAAACATTAGGCTTCTCCATCCAAAGGAAGGTCTAGCGCCCATAGAAGCTTTGATCGAAATTCCCAGCCTGGAAGTATCGGCTCTTTATGAATCTCGCATAGAGACAATCCTGATCATTAAGAATGCGCCATGCCTGCTTAGCCAGAAGAGCCTGATTGAAAAGTTGCAAGTTTTTGAACCCCATGCCACCAAGGTTCTTGGGTAAACATATTTTTCCCAACTCACCCAATGAATTTTTTTTCTCTTCTACCGAGCTCCACCAGAAGGTAGCCATAGCACTGGATAGATTATCACATGTCGCTTTTGGAAATTTAAAACAACTCATCGCAAACTTAGGTACCGCCATGGCTACAGATTTTATCATCACTTATTTCCCACCTTGAGAGAGGGTTCTCGAGTACCAGCCTGCAAAATTTTTCTTTGTTTATCCTTTATGAAGTTCAACATATCCACCTTAGAACCAGAGAAAACACTCTGGCAGTCCCAAATAAGTACCAGCTCCTCCATTAAAAATACCTAAACCTGGCCCTGATTCTCTGCTTTACCTTCCTCATTAACCTTTTCTCCAAAAGTAATTGAGGAACTTGTTAAGATTGATCACTTTCCCCGTCAAAGCTGCCGTAGTAATCCAGGATAAATTGCAGTGGCTCACATTGATCTTCTGTTTGCTTTAATCAGGAACAAACTGTCATTCGCAAACAACAAGTGATGAATTGAAGGTCCTCCGACAGCAAATCTGAGACCCTCTAGGAGATTTTTTTCTTCCTGCTTGATACATTAGGTGAGTTAAACCTTCTGTGCAGAGAACAAACAAAAAGGGAGATAAGGGATCTCCTTGTCTAAGACCTCTCTTAGGTGTAACCAGACCAAAAGGCTGTCCATTGATAAGAACAGAGTATGTTACAGTAGAAATGCAGAACCATAACCAGTTCAATCCCACCTTGAATCAAACCCCAAAGCCTTCAGCAACGCTTCCACATAAGTCCATTCTACTCTGTTATATGCCCTTTCGACATATCAGTTTTAACAGCTAGGAACTCCTTTGATACACGCGGGTGAGTCCTTAATGCGTGTACAGCTTCATGGGCGATCAAAATATTATCTGAAATTAGCCTATTTTCCACAAAGCTGACTGATTTGGAGACACAAGCTCATGAAGGAAGGGTTGAAGTCTCCCGACCAGAATCTTGGATAAAATTTTGTATAGAACTGAGCATAAACTTATAGGCCGAATATCAGTCATCGACGGTGAGTGCATTTTCTTTGGGATAAGACATAATTGCGTGAAATTCCATTGTTTAGGGAAGGAACCTGAGTTGAAAAAAACTTTGAACTTCTAAGACCACTCTTGGCCCAACAATATCCCAATACCGTTGAAAAAACAACCCCGTCATCCCATCAGCTCCAGGTGCACTGGTAGGTTTGATAGAAAAAACTGCACGCTTGATTTCATCTTTAGAAACCACTCTTGTGAGTTCTGCGTTCATCCTGACTGTCACTCTAGGAGTCATCCCACTGAACAAATTCTCCATTCCCAACTGGTCTCGATGATTTGAACAATCAGTGGAAAAACTTAGCCGCCACTTCCCTTTAGAAGCCTCTCCTCTGACCATGTTCCCATTGGCATCTTGAAGTTGTTCGATGTAATTCTTATTTCTTTCAGTTTTCACTGAAGCATGGAAAAACTTAGAGTTTCTGTCACCTAGAACATTCCATTGAGCTTTACTCTTTTGTTTCCAGAAACTTGCCTCATCCGAATAAGCTTAGATCAATTGTAACTTGAGGGCCCGTAAAAAGACAGGATCATGATTAGTACTAGAAATTGATGCATCAAACTCTTCTTGAATTCTTGAAATTCTCAATTTAGAATTCATATCATCTGACCGTTTCCATATGCCCCAAAGCTTTTCTGCAATCTCTGATTTCTATCCGTCACTGAAGCCCCAGTTTGATTTGCATTAGTAAACCATGCTTTCATGATAGCATTCCTGACCTCTGGTTTATGTAGCATTCGATTATCAAATCGGAATGAGCCTCTATATTTTTTGTGTGAATCCATCAAACTAAGCAGCACAGGCCGATGATCAGAGCCTCTCATCTCCAAGAAAATTTGAGAAGCTGATGGAAAAAACTAGAGACAATTTCTTGTTGCCAAAAGCTCTATCCAATTTCTTGGATCCATAGATTTTCCTTCTGCTCCGTAACGACAACGCCATGTTAAATCGTCGTCTATCCTCTCTCTCTCTCTCTTC
>CAJHQQ010003477.1:0-43241 GCA_905132885.1 Moricandia moricandioides
AGCATCTTACAATACTAAAAGGCCAATATACTTGATAGGGAGACTGTCTACCTCAGATTGGAAAATCAGCAAATCACAATTCATGAAATTGCCACGTCAAACCCTCTGTTTGGTCCATTAAGCCCGTCTGTTTGGTCAATTTTTACGTTTGCGATTTGGGCTACGAATTAAAATGAAAGGCCCACATGGAAGCATATTTGGTAGAGAAGCGGAGGCGTGTCATTAACGCATATATATATATATATATATTGTCTTTGTCTGTTGACTGACAACAAAACATATTGTGTTTTGTTCTTTTGATAAGACACAGACTCGTACTTGCTTTACTATTAATCCCAACGAATACTTACGACAAATGTGTTCAATATACATATCTACAAAACCTTAGAGACCATTGAAGCAGGGGACAGCAAGAATCACTGTGTTCATGTCCGGAGCACCAACACTGGCTGGGTTTGTATTAGAGAGATATTCGAGAGCAAGATGTGTATCTTGCGAACCAACTGTTATAGACCGTTGAAGTCCGATCATGAAGTGAAGCCCAAACCGAAGATTATTATATAAATCCTATTGTGATAAGGATTAGCTGATTTAGATATATATCATAAGATTTAGATAAGTTATATTCCTAGTTGGGATAAGTTTAAGTCTTGTGTATATATACAACTCTCTTGTAAGTCATTAACATATAACACAATAATATACCATATTCTTCTGACACAATATTAACACAATAATATATCACAGGTTCCATTATTATATAAATCCTATTGTAAAGTAGAATATAATATGATATATTATTGTGTTGTGTCTCAATGACTTACAAGAGAGTTGTATATATACACAAGACTTAAACTTATCCCAACTAGGAATATAATTTATTTAAATCTTATGATATATATCTAAATTAGCTACTTCTTATCACAATAGGATTTATATAATAATCTTCGGTTTGGGCTTCACTTCATGATCGGACTTCAACGGTCTATAACAGTTGGTTCGCAAGATACACATCTTGCTCTCGAATATCTCTTTAATACTCCCCCGCACGACAAACGTGGGATGCAACACGCAAACCTGTAATCACAAAGCAAACCACGTATGTCGTGGACAATATGTCGAGGATGGACAAATCAGCAAGCTCCTCCGGGTATAAACTTCAACTTAGACAAGGAGGGATGAAAACTTCAGCTCGTTTTTGGTCTTGACAATGGGAATACATCCCGTGGGCGCAACTGCAGCTCCACAAACAATCGTCCTTGACTTGGACAGTCCATAAATTAGACTAAAAAACTGACCTAAAAACATGAGCATAACTAAAACTCCCCGTAGTGGTTAAACTATAACCAAAATATTCCAAACTATGGAAACCAAAACAAAAATTATGAGAAACTCTAAATTGTAGAATTTATCTCAAAACTAAACAACCATGAAAACCCAACCTTTTGACCTATATTTTTTTTTTTAAAAACATCTCTCAATAACCCATGTGAAAGCCACAACCCTTTATAAAAAAACACTTTAACGTAACTAAAGAAAAAAAATCAAAACCTAACATATAACTATTGCATGTAAAATAGAAAGCAAAACCCAATAACTTGTTTTGACTAATAGCTAATAACATCGAACCTAACATCAAACCTACGACTCGTACCCATGCGGTAACTCGTCTTCGTCATCGGTATCATCACCTTCTTCTTCAACATCGCCAACACCAACGATGATGAACATTATCGATCTTAACTAGTAAAGCGGAAGCTTAATTCTGATCCGTAAGAATCATATGCTCTGATACCATGTAAAGTAGAATAGAATATGATATATTATTGTGTTGTGTCTCAATGACTTACAAGAGAGTTGTATATATACACAAGACTTAGACTTATCCCAACTAGGAATATAACTTATCTAAATCTTATGATATATATCTAAATCAGCTAATCCTTATCACAATAGGATTTATATAATAATCTTCGGTTTGGGCTTCACTTCATGATCGGACTTCAACGGTCTATAACAATTGGTTCGCAAGATACACATCTTGCTCTCGAATATCTCTCTAATAGTTTGGAATGAACCTGGATGTGGTTGTGTCTGCGTGTTTGGATGGTCCGAAAAAACAGGAAGCTGATACACGTGGTGGCTTGGTGATATTCTTGGTGGATTCACACTCTTTATGTTGGAAACAAGATTTTGAGATAGTGATTTTTTCGACTTTTTCGGTGGCTTTTCCGGCCAAATCGGTGGTCGTCTTGATCATGTTAATAGATCATTGTAAAGCGTGTATATATAATCAGGGGAAAATGAATGGCATGTCTCTGTCTCCTTCCAGTTCAATTAAATTGTATGGATACTTATTGAAGAAATTTGAATATTGATTCTAACAATCATGTGTTCCAGCTCATTGAAAAATTAATATTATTATAAATTTTATGAGAGATAGATATAAAATTATAAAACAAACGAGCATATATGAATCTGCAATTAATTTATTTATAAATAGTATTAGTCAATAAAAATTGTTTTGCATTATTATAACTGCAGTTTAAAATTATATAAAAATTAGGTCATTTTATGTTGATTAGTAATTAAATTTTTATCATTTCAGAATTATTATAAAATATTAACTTGACTAATATTTCAGCTAAAAATTATAACTTAACAAAATGACATTAATTACAATTTATACAACTAAAACCATATAACTAAACAAATACAACAATCTAATGATGAAATGTCTTTTTGTCGGTAATGCTGAAGCTTACTATGTTACAAGCATTTTCATAAAAACAATTTTAACTTATAAGTCAATAATCTCCAATTAGCAGTGGGGTGTTCGAATCTTTATCATTTACTTATGTGAAATTATCTTGTTTAGAGGAATGGTAGATATAGGACAGACTTAGAGTGGGAAAAAAATTTAAAATCATGAGAAATCAAAGTTATAAATAAATCGATACATTTTTACACGGAATATAGGTCAAGCTTCTCCCATGTTACATAACAACCCTCCTCATAACAACAGTGTCCAAAATAACAATAACAGATTACCCAATAATATAAAGAATAGATGCAACTTATACTACTATTATAAGCAAATGCTAAGATTTTTGTGTTTCATATAAACCCTTCTCCCCCAAGTTTTTATATTTAATCAAGGAGCTTCAACCAAATTCATTTTATGTTTACAAATAAAATATCTACTACTCTGTTTCCAAAAAATATATACAATACCCGCAGTAATCACATTAAGCCTGGGCGTTCAGTTTTCAGTTCGGTTTTGATTTAGTTCTTTCAGCTTTTGATTCTAGAGAAATAGGAACCATTCGGTTATTTATGAAATTTGGTTTGGGTTTGGTTCAGTTATTTTGAATTTTGGTTTGGTTCGAATAACAATTATAAGACCCGGTTAATATCCAAAAAAATTTTGGTTCCACTTTGGTTACGTTTCGGTTTCGGTTTTTTGGTTAGTTTTGAACATTTTCGGGTAATATAACAGTTTTTTTTTTGGGGGGGGGAGGGTGGATTGAAAATTGGGTAATTCAGATAAATTTTAATATTTTAGATATAATTATTTGGGTAATTCGGTTCTTTAGGGCAATTCATATAATTTTAAATATTTTGGATAAAAAATATTTGGGTAGTTCGGTATAAAGTAATATTTTAGAATATTTATTAATTTAAAAACTAAATATAATTAATATTATATAGATATTGTATTACGAATACTCGGGTACCCATTTGGTTCTCGGATCGATTTTGATTTTTCGGTTATAGAAATATAGGAACCACTCAGTTATTTTTATCTTCGATCTGGTTTCAGATTTGTTTTTTTTTAGTTTAGTTTCGGTTCGGTTTTTGGATTTTCGTTTTTATGCCCAAGCCTAAATCACATCACATCAAGATCATCACCCACAAACAAACATGTAAACCAAATGATTGAAAATAAGTACTCATCGATGTCATTTTCCCAAATGACTACTTACTCCCCCCCCCCCCCCCAAGAAAAAAAATAACACCGACATTGGAAAACCACCACACCACACCTCAAGTGAAAGTGTTAATCTGCAATATAAATACTAAAATACTCTAAATATTAATAATTTTGTTACACAAGTATTAATATACAGACTATTGTTATACTTTCATGAGGGAGAAGAGTCCGCATTATTATTTTATACCCATTGCATATAGATTATTGTTATACTTTCTAGATATTTACTTTCATATAATTTGCTGGTGTTTTCTTTAAAAAACATAAACTTCACTGCAATGAGACAACCCGGTCTAGGCATATAAACGAGAATCGAAAACCAAACCAGAATTGAAATAAGAAAATCAAACCCGCAAATTATAAATACACTTAACATACCTAAAAATATTATTGCATTTAGTTCAAAATTACCAAATATTCTAATAATATTACATATAAATAAAACTACTCGAAAAATTGAATAACTGAATACTTTTTATCTAAAGTAATTAGAACTATCTAAATAACCTGAAAGAACCAAGAATTTTTAATTAGCCGATATGTATCCGAAAAATACAAAGAACTCTGATTTCCTGAATTATCCAAAATTCTCCAAAAAAATAGACCGAATTGGGATCTAAGTGAACCCAAAGTTTATTAGTTAGTTTCTACCATTGTTATCCAAACGGAACAAAAAACAAAAAATAAATTTAAATTTGTACATAACCGAACAGTTCTCATATGTTTCCACTAACTTCACTCCTTCAAAACAGAAATCATAGATGTTTCTTCGACTTCCCCTTTTTTACTGTACAAAACAAATGCGGAGTGAAATAATGTCTAAGAAACTACGCATACCAATTGGGATTACAGAAAAAGCTCGGCTTCAATCGATAGAGATGAGGCTTCTGCAAAAATGTCTTTTTATGCAGGTTATTTCGACATTTTTATTGTTAGTGTTATCTTTATTTCCATTGGAGTTATCTCTCTTTTTGCTTCCCATGATGTAAATAGGAACAACCCATTGCCACTCTTTAGACTGTCTTCTTTATCTCACATGTTTAATTTCACATGGCTAAGTTGTAGAGACTGTCTTCTCTAATTTTGTGGTTTTAAATTATTATTTTTTTTAAATAGGAACAATCCTTTTGATCTAACCAAGAAAAAGAAGAAAACTGTCATTAAGAAATCAGGTTCCTGTCAAGTACTCAACGGAGTCACAGCCGGAGAAATCTGATTCCTTGCCTGGTATGTTGACGAGTTTTGTCAGCCGTTTTTGTTTCTATTCAATGGTGCATCTACGCTAATATGTTTGAGTTCTTTTCCATGTAGCTAATGATGGCCTTGAAGGTTCATTAGGTTGACTGAAGAAAAAGAAGAAGACACAAGTGAGTGTTTTAACGTTTTTGGTGTTTGCATTACTTTGTGCGCTCCCCCCCCCCCCCCCCCCCCCCATTGTTTTTGTTGTGATGGATAGATTGAATCAAGCTCACTGAAGAAATTTTTGATGCTGCAGAAGAATGGGATTAATCTCTATTCCAAGATTATGTCGACAACCATGGTTAGGGTTTTTGAATGAGAAGGAGAAGGCCCACGAGGAAGTGGAAGCGAATTTTCTCAAGTTATCTGAGGAGAATTGTAGAGTTCGTGTTCCAGTGTGGTGAAGCCAAAAATCATTCAAAGGCTTTTAAGTTACATGGAAAGGTAGGAGATGTACTCGAACCGATGGAGAAGAAGTTGTTTGAGATTAAGATGAAGAAAGTCTCCCATTCCTTGTATTCGAAGATTTTGAAGCCAATTGTGGGTTCAAAGGTGATCTTTATGGTAACATGAATATTCGGTTCTGTTTTACATGTTTTTTCTTTAAAGATTTAATAAGGCTCTAACCTCTCTGCACGTGACATATTTTGCATCCAAAATTTCAGATGTTGTCCAGCTAATCAATGGTCAGTCTGTCACCGACCACCCCGTTCTTCACAGAGTACGAGTAGCAACCACTCAGCGATTGTTGGCTAACCTTCAACCTAAAAGAGTGAGCATTTTTGAGTTGATATTAATACAAACCTTCACTTGTGTAACCAATTGAGTTCATCCTACTTTCAATTAACATATGCAGTGGGCCTGCTATGAACGTGCTGTGGGATCAGGCTATTAACGAATTCTACAGAAAATTCAGTGAAAGTGTCGATACCCATGTCCTACTTTCAGTGACAACAGTCAACACCAAACATATTTGCGGTCAACATTTATCCTCCTCTTCCAATAGTTTTCAAGTTTATCTCAAAATTTTAAATTTCAAGTTAAATTCCCCACTAATATGAGATGAGCTCCCTTAACATAAGTTGTTGCTCAATAAGAAGTAATTACAATTACTAATATTAGTTATTCTACATGATTTCTACTTAAAATTTAAAGTCTAGGAAAGAAAGCCATTCGAGGGATTTTAGGCAACCAAGTGACGTTTTCTAATCTCTTGATTCCAAGTAGTAGTTGTAAAAATTATGAAAGCAAAAACCCTCTGACAAAGTTATCCTAATTTTTTTAAATGTGTTCATTGCAGACTCTTGAGATATAAATTCAGCAAGGATACAGAGGAGGCATGTATTTATAAGTTTTGATAAGAGAATTTGTCTAACGGTTCAACTATTCCTAGTAATGATCTCTGATATATACTTTTTGATATTTTTGGGTGATGTTCTGCTTCTTGACAATGGTAGTTACTGGTCAACAAGTAGATGAAGAGGCACATATTTAAAACTCTACTTTTCTCACCTCTTGAATCAGTATTATTAATGGGCTCATGATGATCTTTTATTGTGCAGACGTTGGATAGATTGATTGAAACTGGAGACAGTGAGCATATTATTTAGAACGCAATCGATGGAGCAAGGAAGAGGGCAGGTTGGTATTTAGTGAAAGAAACAATTGTTACGTGTATCTCAAATTAGGTTATTTTCTTCCTCCGTGCATGCACATAATAAAATATTAGATATAATTGCTGAGATTTAGGAACATCATGACTCTTTAAGAGGCTTAGAGAAGAAACTCCTCCACAATGTAGGTTATAATAAAAATGTTGAATCTGAAGGTGTCAAACAAGATGGTGAACTAATGAAGGCTTCTGAAATCAGTAAGAGGTTCTTCCCTTTCCATTTTTTTATCTCCAAGACACAACTATTTTTGGTAATTAAGGCTTTTATGTGTGTTCAGTCAAGGTTCTACTAATCGGGAAGAGATGGAAGAGTTTCAAAGCCAGTCGAAAAGTAACTTTGTTGATATATGTGTTCTTAAAAAACCTTAAACCGTTTGTATGGAGTGAACATTAGTATCTAAAGAGTGTTTTTGCACATCTATATATTAATCGTTCCCACTTTTTATGCAAGCTTGCTCTACAGTTTTCTTTTGGGATTTGATCACTATGGTCCTCGCAGAGTTGTAACTAATCAAATCTGTAATGACACCACTTCTAACACTAATAAAGGCTGCACAAAAAAAGTGCATAACTATTATTATTACTACTAAAAAAGAGCTACTTCTAACCAGGTCAAGCAATCCGAATAATATCAATAGAACATATCAACTCTTCCACTTTGTCTTCTTTGTTACCATTCTCTGAAAAATCAATGTTATCACGTTCATCTTTGATCAATCAATTGTGTTCTTTACTCCCCTCTTTATGAATTCGTTTTACTTCCCTTTCTTTCTTTTTCTTTCTAAATCAAACCAAATGTTAGGTTCTTCCCTACTACTATCAGGAATAGCAACTTCATGAATTGCATCTATAACCATATCATGATACTTATTTCTATGTTGCTCATACCCATCACCCGCATTGTTTCCAAACATATTTGACTCATGGGCGTCATAATAACTAGGATTATAACTTGGTAGTTCAAATCATTGACCCGTACTACTACTTGATGCACCTTCCCCATGCAAAAATCATATGTAGTAGTTTGGTCTAAATGCTCTATTAAATAGATGCTTCTTCATAGTATATACTTCTAAATATGGCTCATTCTTGCATTTTCTACATGGACATAAATTTTACCATGTTCCCTTGCGAATGGTTGGTTAGTTGTCTATTGTAAGAATCCTCTTAGTCCAGCCCGATACTCTTTCGTAACTTCACCAGTCTCCGGATCTTTATGACTGTACATCCATGCCTGTAACGCGTAAATTTCATGTTCATATGCCTCTCAATTTTTTTGTTTCTATTTTTTTCTTTGTGTTACAATCTCTACTCAGGGTCTTCTATATATAGACATTTTTAAAAAACTTTGCAAGGAAATTGCAAAACAATTTCAAGATATTTTGCAACGAAATTGCGATGAAATCAAAATTTGTGAGGGCTTTGCGAGAGAATTAATTCCTTGAACAAAAATTATTTAATAAAAAAAACATGTATCACCAAACTATCTGTTTATTGCGAAGAATTTGCGAGAGAATGTTTATTCCTTGCTAAAATTAGTTACACACACAAAAATGTGCATTAACAACCTATCTATTTTTTGCCTCGCAAAACATTCACAATGTTGTAATGGTTTTGCGTGCAGTTTGCAACGGAAAAATATTGTCTCACAAACCACTTGCAGATTTGCGACGAAAATTATTCGTCGCAAATATGCGAGTGGTTTGCGAGGGTTCTATTTACGCCCTCGCAAAACACTCGCAGTGTTGCGAGGGAAATAATTTCATCGCAAAACTGCGAGTGTTTTGCGAGGGAGTTTCTTTCCGTCGCTAAACGCTCACAAAACCGTTACAAAATTGCGAGGAACATTTTTACTCACAAATTTCCCTCGCAACAGACGTGTTTTCTTGTAGTGTAATCATTTATCTTGTACATACGAGTTATTCATGCTCTTATTATAAAAGTTATTGTTATGACTTTTTTATTGTCATTCCAACTCATATATTTCATTCAAAGGAATGATTAATAATTTTCTCAAATAATACTTTTATTATGGTACTGCAAGACCAAACTTATATGAGCATCTTAATATAAAATCATTTAAGGATCTTCTAAGATAACATCTCATTCTTATATCTTCAGTTTGGAATACTTAAGATAATATGGTATTGTCAAGAGTTCTCTTCCAAAATACCCTTTTCTATAACTCTTCGGGAGTTTGATTATATTAAAATCAATGATTCCATCGATTTATAATCTCTTAATAAATATAAATGGATATATTGATTAACTTCTAATATTTCATATATCCCATAAAATATATTTCGCTCGAATAACTAGAGTTCCCAAGAACATGATTTTGATATCATCAATCCTTCATGAATTTTATTTTTTAGAGATTATCATTTTCAATGGGTCGTATAATTCAAGTTCTTCCTTTATTATCAAACTAGTAAGAAACTTGAAAGTAGTTGCATCTACCATATGAGACTATGTCTTTTCATAATCAATTGCATATTTATTTTCCTTAGCTGCAAGGACTCATTTTTATCCCACTTGTTCTACACCTTTTGGTGTATGGGCACTAGTCCAAATACTTCTCTCTTTCACAAGAGTTTATATCTTTGTTTATTGTTTCTTTATGATTTGACCGATAAATTCTTTATGATTTGACCGATCAATTCTTTATGTACATTTTTCAATAGACTTTCTTTTATGATCATCTTTCTCACTTATCATATCAACTGCTACTTTGCATGCATAAATATCATTGACGTCGATTTGATTATCTTTTCCATTTTATTTTATACATGACATAACTTATTTAGATATCTTCATTGTCTCAGGTACCTGAATTTTTTTCAGTTATGTTTACTGTCTCTTCTGGAGATAATTAAAAACTATATTGCCTCGCTTTGACCATTATCAATATATGCTCCTTTTTATTTATCAGGATTCTTATATCTAGAACCAATATATCTACAACGCTTCAGGCGTAACTAGCAGTTTGATATTGTTCTTCTAGACCACAATTATTCTTGGAGCATATACAGCTGATATATGTGACTTGATCACTCTATTTATATAGGTCAGTAAATGTGTCTAGCAAATGCTTCACTAAGCTCTAATTGAATTATCTTTTGTACTTCTTTTTACATTCTCTTTAGTCTGAGGATCAATGATAATTCTGATCAACTTATTTACTTTTCAAGTTGTTTATTTTCTTCCCCTTATGTTGGAAATACTAATTCAATTTTAGCATTCTTATCGAATCTTACTTATATCCTTCAGGACTAGATTCTTAAGTATCAATGGAGATTTATATCCAACATATATTTCCAACCTCATTTCAAAACTCATCCTAATTAAAACTCTGTGATGTATACCACACATCCAGCATTCTTAGATGAAAATAGTTGGTTTCTGACCCAATCAATTATGGGGAGAACTATGTGTAACTTATTGGCTTGATGCAAATTATGTTGCTCAAAATATTCAATACTTATTCCAATGAGCATGTCAAATACTTAAGACATGAATTCACCAAGATTAGAAAGATGCATAGTGAGTGATAAGTCCACCAACATCTCATTTACTCATGCCAATAACTTCCTTTGGCTGGTGAAAATCGTAGGACTCTTTTATCTTGTAAACAAGCAACATATGCCAAATCATTTCAAAGAATCTTTTGGTTCCTCAGTGACTATTCACATAATCTTATAATATCTTTTTGCATCATTACTGAACCAAAATGGCGTAACTGGTTCATGCCAAATATTTTATAAATTTCAGGTTTACTATATATTTATCTGTATTACACTAATCTTTGTGTAGTACAATATATAAAATGATGTATATACTCTCTAAATTACTTTTAGATCCTTAAGAATACTTGTGATTAAATGAATTCAACATTTCATTTCTTTATTGTCTCATAATTATTTTCTCAAAATTTCATGGACTTACTTTAAGAAAGATTCATCAATCTCAGTTTAGTTAGAAAATCTTCTAGATGTTTCACTTATTATAAAATATAAGATTCTATAACTCTTCCCCTCAAGATGAGAAAACTAAAAGTTTATCAATCTTGAATGAATCTCATTTTTTAATCAGTAATATACATTATTGAGTCATGTATTCTTTCTTATATCGTTATAACTTTTGAGACTTATAATAATATAATACAATAAGGAATTTAAATTGCATTGTTATATGCAATAATATTAAGTACTCTTCTGGAGCATTCACGTATATCCTCTTCTTGAACATTATATAAGATTTACACTACCTTGTATTGTATTTATAATGGTTTTTCTTTTATCTTTTGATAATTGAAGCATATCTCTTACCATCTTTATTTTCTCAACTCAAATAAGAATATGAGTTCTAAAAAGAAACTCTTTGATCTTGACCTTGATCATAACCATATATATACATATATCCACATTCACGTCTAAAAACCACTTTATTTTCATTTTCCTTAGGGGAAATTCCATAAAAATACCTCAAGTAAATTTCATTAAGCTTTTTAATACCCAAATTTTTTCGCTACCCAATTAATATCCCAACTAATTATTTTGTTCATTTTTATATACAAACTTTTAAAGGTCCGCCTATTTTAATACCCAAACTTTATATATTTTAATTAAAAATAAAAATTAGTTTCCAACGAAATTTAAAACTTTTCTAAATTTACAAAAAAATTCTCTAAAATTTCTAACTTTATTGTCTATTTGAAAATAAAAGTAACTAAATTTTTTCTAATCTTAAATTTTTTAATAAAAATTTAATTATTTAATTATTGAATTTAGTTTGTTTTCTAAAGTAGAAAACAAATTCGTTTATTTACATTCAAAATTATTTTTAAAAAATAAAAAATATCACTAATTTGTTTACCTTCTTTCCTAAATATTAAAATAAAATTAGAAAAATTCATATTTTCTCTTAGATTTTGGAAAATTTTGAACTTTCGTTAGAAACTTATTAGTATTTTTTATTAAAATACATAAAGTTTGGGTATTAAAAATGGGAAGAATTTTAAAATTTTGCATATTAAAATGAGAAAAATAACTAGTTGGGGTATTATACTGGGTAGCAAAAAAAATCGAATATTAAAAAGCTTAATGAAATTTAGTTAGAATATTTCTATGGAATTTTCCCTTTTCCTTATCAATATTATTTGTGTGGATTTTCTTTCTCAAAATGTCAAATTCTCTTCAAGAAAATAATCATAACCATCTAGACGTGATTTATGATATTACATCAATCGTCCATTGTTTTTCTCAATCTTAAGGAGACAAAATACAAGTACAAACTTTTTTAATCTTTTTTTTCAAGCATGTGTCTGCTATACAACATTATTTGTGTAAAAATATGTTTTTTTTAATATCTTTGCATTACTTATATTCTCTTCAAGAATATTTTACTTTTAAACTTAGCATCAACATAGTTGGACTTTATTTACGGACTTCAGGTCATATAATCTTCACATGCAAAACGCATATTGAGCTTTAGGTAATCACATTCAAGTAATTATATTTTTTTCTTTAGATTGTTTTCCAAATCTTATGGATCTTTTAAGGTAGAACCTTAAACTTAAAACTCTCATATATAAAATAGTAATGAAATATGACATCATATTAATTTTTATGCAAATTACTTTATATAATCAAGTGTTAATTAAACTTGTATATAAAACATAAAAAATACTTATCTTATAAAGAGAAGTGCATAAACGATGAGCGTTCCAACTCTTCATTTTTCTCGACATCTTACATGGTATTTTCTCTTTTACAAAGAAAAAAAATAATCCTAAAACACTTAAAATTTACTCATATAAATCTGGTTATTATGTTAGTAACAATCAATTTAATTTCAAAACTTAGTCTATACCAAAAATACAAGTGATTAATAATTTACAAAGAAATTTCCAAATCTATATATAATATCAAAGAAATATAGATAAATGGACATTCAACAATGAATCGATAACTCAAAAAAGTCATTTTTTAAAAAAATCCAGTTTAAGAAAAATAATTATAATAAACTAATTCGACAATGTACTATACTCTTACTAACCATATTACATATACTAAATAAATATGAAACATTAAACATGTCACTAAATAAAGAAGCATCGTAGTAACTCTATAAGAAAATAAATAATGTATTATGCATTAACGTGATGATTTTTAATAATAAAATATAATCACATATGACTAACAAAGAGAGCACATACGATTGAACATGAGCTTATAAACATCGACAAAATCTCTTTTCAATCGAATGATTTTCTTTCCTTGAAAGAAGGATATATCAATATTGTCGACTAAAGCTCGTAAGCACATACTCTGTATGAATCCATTTTTACAAACCATGAATTAATAAGAAGCATGATTTGAAGAAGAATTGAATACAAACTAAAAATATAACATATAAAAATCTATACCTATTAACTCAAGATCGATAAAGCTTTGTATTATAACTAAAGAAGAAAAGAGCGGAAATGGTGTGTATTATTCCATGAATACTAAACTTTTTATTTTATATATGAATACAATAGTTTAGATACCAAATAAAACTTGGAGAATCAAGTAAATTTAAAACATTTTATAATAGATATATTAATATATTCATTTTTTTGGGTCAAATTACTAATATATTCATAACACGTGTTATATATTACTATATAACTGGAAAATATAATGGCATGTCATAATCAATAAAACGCTGCGTTCACCTTCGAAACCCCTCGTCAAATTCCACTTAACCAAAAGCAAGCCGCTTCGTCTTCTTCGATCTTCTCTGTTCAGTCTAAAACCCTAACCCATGTCTCATCAAAAGGTCTCCTTGCGTTCTAGAGATTTAATCAGGAGTATGCCAGATGAGGTTCTCGGAAAAATCCTGTCTTTGCTTCCGACAAGACTTGCTGCTTCCACAACGGTTCTGTCCAAAAGGTGGAGGAACCTGCTTTCTCTTGTAGACACCCTTGACTTCAGTGACGAAATTGGTAACCCTGTTGGCTTCTCTGATTTTGTGGACACAACACTTTCTCTCCTAACCAACTCTGATTCAATCATAAAATCATTTTCTCTGAGCTGTAAACATGAAAGTTCTCGAATGGACAGTTGGATTCGCACTGTCCTGGAGCGCGGCTTCTTGGAACTTCACTTGAAAAGCGTATCTGTACATTGTATAGAATCTCAGTTCTTCACGAGTAACACACTGGTCGAGCTTACTTTATACGGTGGGTTTTGTTTTGATGGCACTCCTATTCCTCGAGGTGGCGTCTTCTTTCCAAAGCTTAAAACACTTAATCTCGTTTCAGTTTGGTTTTGTGATAATAATGTGTTTGAGTGTCTCATCTCTGGCTGCCCTGTGCTTTATGAACTGTTACTACATTATGGTGATTCCTCTGCTTCTAATGGGCTGGGCTTGATTTCTTCCATTGGAGTCTCCAATCCTTCCCTTAAGAGGCTAACCGTCTCTTGTGGTTACCTCGAAGCTCCTGAAGTTGAATTGTTTCATACACCAAGTCTTGTCTACTTTAACTATTCTAGTTATGTCACGAGACAGTATGATGTTGATTTTAGCTCGCTTGTTGAAGCTAGACTTGATCTTAGATCATGCCAAGAGGAGCGAGTTGTAGTTGTGAAGGAGGGTGGTTCTGATGATGAAAGTTGTTATGGTGAGGTTGATGTTATAGAATATGATTATGATGATGGTAATGCTTTTGGTGAAGATGATGATGATATAGAAGATGAAGATGATAGTGAAGCTATACTGTTGGATCTTGGATCACCGGAGCAAGTTTTAGATGAGGATGACAATGATGGTGGTAGTGGTGATGATGATGATGATGATGATGATGATGATGATGTTACGGATCTGGTTGCAGGGATAAGCAATGTTAAAGCCCTGCACCTATCTTCGTATTCTCTTGAGGTCAGTTTTGCTACTTCTTCTTATGTTGACTGTTTCAGTTCGAAGTGCAAAGTTTCTGTTCTTATGTATATGTATTGATGATAATAAATCTGCAGGTGTTTCACTTATACTGCAACTCAATGCCGGTTTTTCAAAACCTCCTTACTTTATCATTTGAGAGTGACAAACAAAGAGGCTGGCAAGTGTTGCCACTTCTCCTCAACAACTCTCCAAACCTAGAAACCTTAGTCATCAAGGTAAGTAGCAACAACTTCGTTTAATACACAGACCCCTTTCATTTGCTAAATCATTCTACATGAATTTTGCTTTCAGGGTCTTGTGCACAAAGTTACAGATAGATGTGGGGACGCCTGTGTTTGCATTGTTAAGCAAAAGAAGAAGAAGATGGAGGATGAAGTATGCTGTTTATCGACATGTCAAGTAAAGGTTCTAAACATTTCAGGGTATGGAGGAAGTCGTAGAGAGCTTAGACAGATGAGGCATTTCTTGGGAAATTTGAAATGTCTTAAAACCGTCAAGGTTGGTGTCAAAGCTAAGAATCAAGGAGAAGAAGACAGTGAGAACAATGACTACCAGAGAATCACCAATGCTCTTACTAAGCTTCTTAGAGCTTCATCAAACTGTCATATTCATTGCTTCTGATTTCTTTCTTACAAAGGAAATCATTTTGAGGCTTAATGATCTTTTAGGTGACAAACTTTACTTTTCTAGTAGACTTATTTGTGATCTAGGTTTCATTCAGTTTATTTCCAGTTTCAAGTTTTAACGAAAATATCAAAGTAATAGCAACGTTGTAGTTAAGAGGCAAAGAAGATTAACGCATGAGATATACAAATGTTAAAATCATCGAAGAAAGGAACAAGGTAGGTTCAAAGGTAAGCAAATGAAAAGGACTGTAGCATAAGTTCCTAAGGTTATGTTTCTTATGGACAAGAAAAGGCTAAGGCTTGATCCCTATCAAGTCCTGAATGAATTTCTCAGTAGCCGTATACGAAGATCCACCAATCAACGTAGCTTTCCGCACCATCTGAGAGACATCTATGACTCTCTTCCTCATCAAATTACTATCCTCGTTCATCACACAGCGAATCGCTGTCTCTATCTCGTTTGCCCTTACAAGCTCATCAACAAGTACCCTGTAATCAAGCTTCATCTCCACTGCGAGCTTCAGCTCCTTCACCATCATAAACGCATTGAGTTGTTGCTCTGCATACATGGGCCATGTCACAATTGGCACACCAAACCATAAACTCTCTACTATTGAGTTCCATCCACAGTGAGAAACAAAACTTCCCACTGCCTTATGGGCTAGTATTTCCACCTGAGGAGACCAACCACATATCATTCCTCGTCCCCTGACACGGTCAAGGAATCCCTCGGGCAAAAGATGTTCATTTTTCACCTCTTCAGTGCGGAGTGACCATAGGAATCTGTACTGACTAAGCTCAAGTCCACGTGCTATTTCCTTCACTTGATCACCTCTTAACCTCCCCATACTCCCAAAACAAAGAAACACAACTGATGCCTCGGGCTGATCATCAAGCCATTTCATCAACTCATCACGACGAGCCATGTCCTGATCTGGATGAGGCTGGGCCTTGGGGTCTAATATGGGGCCAACAGCATAAACAGAAGGGTAATTCTGTTCATAAAGAAAATGGTTCAGAGAGTTAGGTTCAAGATCAAAGGAACTATTCACTAGGATTCCCTTGGCCTTGCTGAACAAGATTGCCAGTTTAACATAAGCATCATAACCGTCTTCAATAAACAGAGCTGACGGCAGAACGTTGGCTGGAAGAGGGTTTACAAACCCAGGAATCGACAGCATTTCTCCAGAATCTCTTACAAAAACCGATGTATCTTTACTATGTCGATCTGCTAGATACTGCATCATAGCTAGGAACCCGGAGTTTGTAGTCAAGAACACATAAAAAGGAAGACTTACATCTTTTGTAACGTCAATCATGGGGAGACAGAAAAAATCAGCAACTATTCCCTTGACCGTAACACCAGGAGAAGATAAGATACCCATGACTATATCTCTCACAAGAGGGATATTTCTCTCAATAGAATCGTATACAAAGGCTTCCACAGACTGAGTACTACCAAGTGCTGGTTTCTCTACTAACTCAGGGACATCAATGAATCTAACAAAGGGCAGAGACGAGCCAATTGACTTAACATAGGTATCCAGATGAGACTGACCTTGTAGCTTCATTAAGATGATGGTGATACGGATCCTATCATCCTGGTCAATGAGACGTCTAGCAAACTCAAGAAAGGGAACAAGATGACCAACGGTTGGTGTTGGAATGAAGATGAGCTCTGTATTTCCCATCTCTAACAAGGGGTAGCTTATGTTCTGTCCTCTTCAGGCTCTTCTTCTGTTGACAAGAATATCAATCAACATATCATAGAAGATAATTAGTTACCTTGACTTTGTCACACGTGATGATTACTGGCGCGTTTGCTCTACCTAATGTTGAGCTGGCCCTTGGCTGTTTCAAAAGAGAAGATAACTTAGAAAGTTATAATAATGGCCGACGACATAAAAAGAGTGGGATCCACAACCAAAAGAAAGCTACTTTCTTTCCGTCTCTCTCTCTTTCTTCATTCTGATAAACTAATCAATCACAGATGATACATCAAAGTTCGGAGAATGAGAATCTTGGAAGTTTGTTCTTGTTCTGGGAACCTTTATCTTACTGATCTACCAGGAGCTTCAGGATAACTATCGCAGAGGCCAAATCCGAACTCTACACAGCCTTTTAACTTGTTGAGTTAACAAAAATAAAAGTACATCAATCACATAGTTCAAGAACTTGTTGAATCGATCAAAAGTTAAGCAAAAAACAGAAGCTGAAAAGACAAAAACTTGTTCCCAATGGAAGATAAAGAGGAGCTCACTGTCACTAAATCAGATAGAACAAAACGAGTTTCCTGCATCTCTCTCTCTCTCTCTCTCTCTCTCTCTCTCTCTCTCTCTCTCTCTCTCTCTCTTTCTTCGTTCTGATAAACTAATCACAGATGATACAGACCACATCGTTCTTCAGAAACTGTACACAGACTTTAGACTTTTTGAGTCAACAAAACAAATCACATAGCTTAAGAACTTGTTCAGTCGACAAAAGATAAGCAAAGCCATAATCGAATCAGATACAGAACAAAACCATAACAGAGAGTGGGATCAAGTAACTTGAGAGGCATACATACATGCGTTAAGACAAAAGCAAACATAGCATAGAAGAAAAAGAGAGCGAAAAGTCACCGCCTTTGATCATAATCAAGGACTTCAGAATCAGTAACCGATCTCGAGTGCTGCACGATGGACCTTCCAATAGAGTTGATCCACTCTTCCTTCTCCTTCTCGTTATCAGCTATGAAGAACATGGTGATGTTCCCGCTCGATATCTCGAAGGCGAAAGGCTTGTTCACCACGTCCTCAGCTCCTTTCACGGTCAGACAATCTCCCACGGAGATCACCCCGCGCGGGATGGATCCGCGGGTTAAGGCGGAGGATTGATCCTTGAACCAGAGGAGCTTACCTCGCTTGAGCACGAACCAGCGACGGCGCCAGGTCTTGATGTAATCGCCTTGCTTGGTGAGCCAACCAGATCGTTCTGGGTTGGACCAGAACTCGATGCCTTCGTAGTCTTGCCGGTTCGGATCCTGGCCCGTCGCGATTCGCCAGAGATTCTCCATCCTCTTCCCCTCTCTCTCTATCTCTTTCCTAAAATCTTAACACGGCTCCCTCTCTCAACTGTCTTTATCGATTATTTATTTTATTGCTATCGATTGATTCTGTGAAACGCAGCGTTTTGGTTACTATTTCAGTAAAGTCGGCCGTGCTCACGCTGGCTCTCTGGCGTATTGTCGGGACACGCAATAACTGTTGGAAATTTTCGTTATTCTGGATTTTTGTTCATGGTTAGACCATACGCATCAAGAGATTTTTATAGAGATAAAAGAACAAAATAGAACTAAAAATTTTTTTGTCTCAAAAATAGCAGTTAAAGAAAAAAATGACCAAAATAAATTTTATTAAAAGATGTAAATATATATTTATATCATTGGGTTAACTAATCTAAATTTAGGGTTGGAGTTTTGGAGTTGATGTTTAAAAATTAAAATTTTAAAAATATTTAAATTTTTAAAATAAAAAAGATCTATTTTGGTCATTTTTTCTCTCAAAGTTTATTTTTATGACAAAAACTTCAAAAATGACTATTTGAGAGATTTGCCCATTTTTAAATGCATATATGTATATATATATATATATTAAAATAAAATACTTTGAAAGAATAAATTATCCATATCAGTTCAAAAAATCAGACAATAGAAACTCTTCATTCTGGTACATCATATCAACTTAGCAAGATAAAAATTTCTCTATGCATGTGAGCTCAGAATAGGCTAAATCTAAAATTTTCTTTTGTCATCATAAAAGTTCAAAGTGACCCAAAAATCCATTTGCCTTTCTTCATCATTTTCGATATAACTCCTCCTTCACTTTTATTCTTTAAAATCCTCCTTATTCCAGAAACTTTTCAGTGGTACTCCCCCTTCAAATCTCATATCTCCAACATATATGTCTAATTTGCCTAATTCATTTCTGGCTTTCCATATACCCATTAAACAAATCACGCACTCCGCATTGATAGCTTCAAAATTCAAAAACCTACCAAGCCCTGTTGAATTTCAAGAGGGTTATAGTAATTGGTCGTGGAGCCAGAGACCGAACAAGTAATCATTTTGGGCATAAGCTACTTGTTTGTCAACTCCTGTAGATAGAGAAGACAAAAACAGTTAAAAGGATATAGACTCTACTCTACATACAGAAGCAGATTATGCACAACCCAAACGCAAACAATTAGCCAAAATTAGTGTGCTCACATCCCATATTTATGAAATTATTGGCATCATATCACACTAAATAGCCACCAAGTAAATCAAGCTCGAAGAAAAAGCGTATGTTCTCTATCATGTTCGATGTAATTTTGTGAGAGTTAAGTTTATCGATGTGGTGTGAAGGAGAGAGAGATTTTTGTCTGTTTGCAGGTTTCTTCTGTATGTGGATGAAGATATCATGGCTACTCTTCATGGCCGATGTGTCTTGAAGGTGAGAGATTTTTAGGGAATTTCGTGCTCTCTTCTGGTTTCACGGTTGGCAGAAAACTTATATAAATTCAATAAATCTTTAATTTTCATTTCATGATCATGCAATTACCATAAAGTTCTTATAGACATAACTGACAAAATTCTTCTTAGTAATGTTGGTTGATTGTGACTAACAGACTTCAAAAGAAATGAAGAAAGTGATGAGAAGTTAGGATCATGATCTTTTGCTAAGTTTATTTGGTAGCTATTTAGTGTGATATGTGCCAATAGTTTCATAAATATGGGACGTGAGCACGATAATTTTGGCTAATTGTTTGCGTTTGGGTTGGGCATAATCTGCTTTTGTATGTGGAGTAGAGTCTTTATACTTTTAAATGTTTTCATTTTATATCTGTAAGAGTTGAAAAACCAGTAGCTTCTGTCCAAAATGATTTCTCAAGCGAGACAAAGTTAAATAAAAGAAGCATCATCAAATACCATATTTACATTCTGAAAAAAAAAACAGACCGAAGGTGCACACAAATTCACATGTAATGTATATATTGTTTCGTAAGAGAGAGCTAGACAAATGTGGAGAAACCCGCAAAGTGAAGATACTGGCATTGGATGACTCGCTGATCTGGGACGAACAGCGTCTTTGAAGAAGTTGTGAATATAAATATAAAAAACCACATAAACAACAAGTTTCATACATGTTTTCTCATATAAGTTTCTCTTAAATTTCATATAGTTCTATTGCTTACAAGCTTTTTTATTTGCTATTTTGTTCATTTATTGTTTTACATCTCTGACATAGCTTTTAGTGGTGTTTTACAGCGTTTGCTAAGAGATTCAAAACCTGGATATTAATGAAACTGTTTACTCTCACGCAAATCATCAGAGAGATTGTTGTTTCCAAGGGTGATTATCCGAAGATCAGTGGCGTTGAAGAAAGACTGCAGGGGTGACCCCTTGAAGAAATTGTTTGACAGATCCAAAATCCAAGAACAAGTCTGCAGTGACATAACCAAGGTGTCTGTTGAGAAGTACCATCTTGTGACTAACGTGTCTGGTGTGTTGGCTTCCAGAATTCTATACACTTAACACATGTCCACAAACATGGTATTTCATCATCATAGTTTCAATTACACATAACAAAGGGAGGGTCACATGTCACTGAGGATAGAGTATTTGAAAGATATCAGAAGAAAATCATCAGTACTGAGGAAATTGTAACTCATGAGAGTTATATTCTTCACCAAGTACACAAGGTGAGTGGGGAAAGTTAATATGTATATCTATGTTCTGTTATGGTTTTAGTCATTGTTTGCTTTGATTATCAAAAAATATAAAACCGTATTGTAACCTTGAATTATTAATACACTGTTATTCTTTTCGGTGATTTCAGGCAGCATCTAGAAAACATCCAGAAGATGATGGAACCAATTCCATTGATTGGCTTCCTCACAAGTTTGCTTTAATATTTCATTACATCCAAAAGATATAGTTAATCACTGACAACAGTGCATTGGTTGACTTTCTTACACTATTTTATCTCCAGTGAATTGGTTAATTCATCTGTATGTTTTGATTATCTGACCTTGCGTTGGAGGGAGCCTTTAGATATAATATATAACTATGTAGTTTTTATATGTTACCATTATGCTACAACTTAAGTCAAAAAAATTCTTACAGCTTCTAAGAAAATGATTTTTAATTTAAATGATGCACCTACTAAAGAGAAAAAGGGGAAAGAGCTAGTCAGATAATGAGGTCAGCATTTTAAAAACATAAATTTGTGGTTGATTCTCATCGTGTTTATTAGTTGTGGTGCACTTTCTCAGATTTTTGAAAATCAATAAAATTGCTTATGTATGCTTTTGTGATTTATAGAAGGATACCATATCCGCTGAGAAGCTAACAAAGATCCAAACCAAAACAACAGCTCATTGACTAGGAGAATACTACGCGTGAGGACAAGGTATATCAATATCAGTCAGTTTAACTAAGTACTTCGACATCCAATTTTCTAAATCATGTGTAGCATGTGCCTCTGCTAGAGGTAAAATCTGGGTCTCTTGGTTATGGAAGTTCACTAGCTAATGACATTGACTGAGAAGAAGAAATCCAAGCGGGCAAGACGGTGCTACTAATATAATGCTAATTGTTTTGTCCATTTAATTATGCAATTGATATGTTTTATGATTTTTTTTTTTTTTTTTACAATTAGGGATGTTAATCCTTGAGAGAAGCATGAAAAGGTTTGTTCATTTTATATTCTCAATAGTTTCCTTTGTTATTTTTTTTATCTCTTTTACTTCATTAATTCACTCATTTATGCAAAGAAAAGTGTCTCCTTAACTCCACTAACAGATTGTGTACATGTTCTTTGCTGCTAATCCTTGGAATTTCTCTTTAAATTGAGTGGAATTATGTGCGCACTAGCTAAAGTTAGAAAAACCAATCATCTCTAACAGTACAAAACATTAGTCGCAAGAGCTTTTGTTTATTATAAGTTTATGACACAAGGTATAGTTTTGCTGATTATAAAGATCTATACCTTAAACATAAGGTAGAAATAATGGTTATTAGTTTTGATGAGGGTTTGATGGATTTAAGTGAGAGCTTTTGTTTTGTTATAGGTGTGATGGTTTGGTTTTATTGTTTACTAACCCGTTCGTAGGGTGGACGAAAACCTAGTATATATAATGAAAATAGTTAGACCCCTTTTATAAAAAGTAATTATTTTCACTTTGAAAATAGTACTTAATTGGTTATTTCTTTAATGATACCCTTAAATTATTATTTTTTGTTATTGATTTCTATATTATTATCTTTAAAAACTTATGTTATTGGTTTATGAACTTTAACATTTTGTTGTGTTAAAAAAAACAGAACTTTAACATTTTGTAAAACTTCATTTTAATGATTTTCAAATTTCATTCAAAATCTCTCACTCCCTCTTTCATAATATAATAGTTTTAGAGATTTTTTCGTAATATAAATTGCTTTTACTTTGCTATGTAGTTTTTATTTATTGGGTATAATGTGATCAATCAGAATATACAAACCTTTTTTATGACTGATCGATACTTTTAATTATACTTTTTAAAAAGTAACAGTTATTTTATCTTTGTTACCTTAGCTAAAACTATATAAAAAATAATATTATTCAAAATTTTGATTTTTATTGATTTTGTAATTTTACTAAAATTTATTGTTATTAAAATACTAATTTTTACTTATCTAATTCATTAGAAACCATTTCAAAATATTATGCATATTCCTTGACAATTATGGCTAAAATTTTTCAATAACATTAGTAGTGAATGATAACAAGATGGGAATATTTAACTATGATTCTCATTTTTTACCGTTCAACAAAATACATAAAATGTATTAAATTTATATATTTGAAATGTTTTGAATAATTTGATTTTAACTAAATCACAATTCCAATAGGACTTGATCTCGAAAAATTATATTTGAATGACAAAAAATTTGTCATTTGAATAAGTCATAATGTTTACTCAAAACGTATTAAGATTTAAGAAGGCACATGGTTTTTGTTTGAGCAAATCTCTTAAATAATTTTTTTAAATTTTTGTCACAAAATAATACTCATAGAAAAAAAATGATCAAATACACCTTTTTATTTAAAAAAAATTAATTTTTTTTTAAATTTTAAATTTATTTCTAAAATTTTGCCACTTATACTTTAATTCTAGATTAGTTAACTCAAAAGATATAAATGTATATTTATATCATTTAATAAAATATATTTTAATCATTTTTTTTAATGATATTTTGGTCATAAAAACATTTTTAAATCTATCTTATGATATTTCTCTTTTTATTTTTATCCCGGTAGATTATAAAGTTCATTGTCCGACAACAGGACTGAGGAAACTAGTCTAAAAATTATATTAGAAAATAAAGAAAAATTTTTAACACGTAAACACGAAATAAAAACAATCTCACAAAAAATCAAACAGCTTGAGTGGGATAATTGGGCAAAAGCCAAAAACCATGCTTATCCTGAGACATTGTTGACGCGAGGCGTGATAGTAGTAACCTCAGGTGTCTCAAGAAAAGAAGACTCAGCAAGATCAATGGCTCTTGCTAAAGCTGCTGCTTTGTTCTCACACTCCCTCTGTTCATCTTCAGGGTTACTGTCTGCCACAACTCCAGCTCCAGCTTGAATATGAGCAATCCACTCTCGACGTCTGTGAGGATGCTTGTAAGAGTACAATGTGTCGTAACGTGTATTTGTTGGGAAGACCATTGTCCTGAGAGCCAAGGCAATGTCCATGTCTCCATTAAACGATATGCCTCCAAAGCCTCCACTATAAGGTCCACGTCTTGTTACTTCCAGTTCATCAATCAGCTCCATTGCTTTCACCTGTATCAAGTGAGTTTCTTTTTCTTTTTAGTATGGTCAATGTGTAATAATGAGTTTGTGGGTTTTGCGAGAGAGAGAACCTTTGGGGCTCCACTGACTGTTCCAACGGGAAGTGCAGCTCTAAGAGCGTCCCAGCTTGTTAGATCATCGAGTAATTCGCCTTTTACCTGCAATAAAAAGATGTGTTGTTGAGAGTTGAGACAAACAGAAACTATAGTTTGTTTGCTTTTTAAAAATTGCAACAGAGGCAGGCATACCGTGGAGCTTATGTGCATTACATGTGAATACCGTTCTATATTCATGAGCTTCTCAACCTCCACAGAACCAGGCTTTGAAACCTGAGTTCACAAGCAACTCCAACAAGTTGCATTACATCTCAAAAACTGCTATTTAGTTGACAAAAGAAGAGGGAAGAGGCTGAAAAACGAAAGAACCTTTCCGACATCGTTCCTTCCCAAATCAACAAGCATGATATGCTCTGCGCACTGTTTTTCATCGCTTAAGAGCTCTTTCTCAAGCATTACGTCTTCTTTGGGTGTCTTCCCACGTCTTACAGTTCCAGCAAGGGGGCGATTAGTAATCTTCCTCTGTAGCGGAAGCATAACACACACATTGAGCCATTCATTTACTTGTAAACAAAGAAGATAACTGAGGTAACACTTACGTTTTTCGAACGTAACAATATTTCTGGACTCGAAGCAACTAATATGCATCCTCTAGCCTGTAAAAATAAAAATAAAAACAGATAAAAGAGAGAGAGAAATCCACAGATTAGTAAAATATCAATCTTCAGAAACATGTAAGGAAACAAGAACCAACGGTGTTATACGTATGTATACCTGTAAATAAGCCATGTACGGACTTGGATTAACAATCCTAAGAGCTCTGTATATCTCAAATGGATCTGCAAATGTCCGTCTCTCAAACCTCTGACTAAGAACTATCTGAAAGATGTCCCCAGCCAAGATGTGTTCTTTGGCTTCCAACACTGCCTCCTTGTATGCCTCACTGGTCATAGTAGATTTCTCCAACTTAGGACCGAATTGCTCAGTGCGTAGTTTTATGAAACCAGTAGGCATCTTGGGGCTGCAATCAAAAGAATAGACATAAACAACCTATAGATAAACACACAAAGAGTAGTAGAATGATGTACTCACGGTTTTTGGTCTTGAATTCTAGAAACTAGAGATTCCAAACGATCCATTCCATCAGTATAATTATCTTCAACAGAACGATCCTTATCTATCCGCACCCAATGGATCACATACGCTTTCTGTGTTCAACCAAGGATGGTGTCTAGAGAAACTCTCTTCTATCCATAACAACATAGCAAGATGGAACAAGAGTATACCTTCTCGACGTGATCAAAGACAATCACATCATCATAAAGACCCAAATGAACATCAGGAAGACTCCTATCATCCTCAGGAGCATTAGAAAAAGGAAGCTTCTTCTTCTCAACATAACGCACAGTGTCATATGAGAAGTATCCAACCCAGCCACCTAGTAATAAAGGAAGAAAACCCTTCATCAGATTATCCTAACAACGAATAAAAATCCTAGCTTTTAATAAGTTTCTTCCTCTTACCGCAGAAAGCTTCAGGCAATTCATCAATCCGTTGAGGCTCCCATTCATCCATGATCTTCTGAGGAACCACCATTGGATCATCCACTTCCTCCACTGTCCTATGACCAGCTCCATGATCCATCACAGTGACAACATTCCCCTGGGCTACAATCTCAATCGTGGGTTGTGCTCCAACTACACTATACCTCCCCTAAGAGAATGATATCTCAAAAAGCTTCAATTCATGAAATAAATAAAAACTCAAAAAACAAAAAAAAAGGCTTACGATGTTGGAAGCTTGAAGACCAGGCTCGACAGACTCAAACAAGAAGCTGGGAGCATCTCTATCGTCTTCTTTAACCAAACATCTGTACGCAAGTATAGGTGTGAGATGATCGGAGAATACGCATCGGTAAAGAGGAACTAAGTTTCCATTCTCCGCTGCTTCTTTAAACTTTGTCAGCTCGTTCACTGATGAATCTGTTGGAGAAGTTAAAACTCGATGAGAATATTCAAACGGTGGGTGGGGGGAGAGTTTTGTAGTGTACCTAGCGATGGAGTGGGTGAAGGAGAGGATTTGATAGGATGAAGACGCGTGACTGGGAGGAGTTTTGATCCGGAGATTATAGATGATGCATCATTGCAGTGAAGAGAAGTAGCTGACGGGGAAGAGAGCGACGAAGGGAACCGGAGGGAAGGAGGTGGCGGCGGAGGACGATGATGATGTGGAACGGCTACGGAAAGGTTAGATTTGAGGGAGGAGATTGAAACGGCAGACATTCTCAGTGATGGCGCTGATTCTATTATCTTTCTCTAAAGTTTTTAAAAGTCTTGAGTGATCACCGTATCAGACGCAGTTAATAAATCACTTTTCTCTAAAGCTTTCTATGAAATTTACAATAAGTGACGTCATAATTCATTGAAAATTTCTTTAAAATACAAAGACTAATTCTATTTACTAATAAAATACATAAACACAAACTAATTTTTATTGACTATTAAATATACAACTTTTGAAATTTGCAAATTTTATACATCATTATAAACAGCGTCAACTACGTTTAACAAAGTGACAACGACGTTAATGTTTAATTAGACACATGTTTAAATGGACAAATCTTTCAAATAGATTTTTTATTTTTAAAATTTTTAATATTTTTTTTTAATTTTAAACTTCACCTCTAAAACTACACTCCATAACTCTAATCCCTAAGTATATATTAGTTAATCCAAATGGTATAAATGTATTACACCATTTAATAAAGCCTATTTTTAGTAATTTTCTCCTTAAATGTTATTTTGGTGCCAATTTTTTTTTTAAACTTTATCTTAGTGTATTTCTCTATGTAAATTGTAAAAAAACCTTAAAATACACAAACTAATTTTTATTTGTAAATAAAATATATTAATTATTTTAGATTTCCGTTTAATACACGAACTAATTTTTTCCCCGTTATATATACAAATTTTTGAAATTTACAAATTTCACACAACGATTTAGATGATATCAACTATGTTTAACATGGTTTAGACGATGTCAACTATGTTTAACAAAATTGGTGACGATGTTAGTGTTTAATTATATATATGGTTAAATTGTGAAGGAAAAATTCCTTAAAAATCCTCCCAATAGATTATATTGTTAGATTTTTCTCCATTACGCTTCTATAATGTGAAAAAACCTTGATTGAATCATTATTACTGCAATCAAAGCGAAGAAAAAGAATCAGAAACACATAACACTAAACTAATTTTAAAATCAGAAACTCGTTTAGAAGTACCTAATTTTCTTTGTCTTTTTCACGACATGAAAATCGACTTCACTCCGAAACGATATAAATGAGAATTAAAGCAAAGAAGAAAAAACGGAACAAAGTTTGAAAAATAAAAGAAGTTGGAACATATTATGGCGCCAAACTTGAATTGAAACTAACTTGAATTAGGGTTCAATCGATTTGAAAGGTTTTGGATGAGAGTGAGCGTGTTTTTTATAGTTTAACCACATCATCTTCTGTTAAATATAGTTGACGTTGTCTAAATCGATGTGTAAAATCTTCAAATTTTAAAAGTTTGTGTATTATTGTATTTAATGGAAAATAAAAATTAGTTCGTGTATTAAACAAAAAAACCATAATAATTAGTGTATCTTATTAGCAAATGAAAATTAGTTCGTGTATTTTTAAGAAATTTTCTTTATACTAATTAAATACGTGTTTTGTTAAACAATAATAATGTTGTTAATTCCGCTAAACGTAGTTACACCGTCTAAAACGATGTGTAAAATTAGGGAATTTTAAAAGATTGTGTATTTAATAAACAACAAAAACTAGTTCGTGATTTAAACGGAAATCTAAAACAATTCATGTACTTTATTAGCAAATAAAAATTAGTCTGTGTTTAAGGAATTTTCCCTAATTCGTTTGATTGGAGACATGAGTTAATTTTGAAAAATTCAAAATGTGTTTGTGTTTAGCCGAAACAAAGTAGTTTTTGTGCTTCACAGTGATGTATTATAAGTAGAACTAGATTTTAACCCGCGTTAAAGCGCGGATGATTTTTCGATGAAAATTTATATAATTATTTTTTTATTTGAAGTAAACTTGGGCATAAAATATGTAACCTGAAGTCCAAACCGAACCCAAACCAAAAAATCTGATTCGTACATACTCAATCTAAAATGTCAGAAATACCATAATGGATCTTGTAGGATGGTACAAAAGATATACGATACGAAATGTTATTAGCGAACCTGAATGGATAACCCAAAAGCTGAAAAACCCGAAAAAATCCAAAACACCGGTCTGAATATCTAAATAATCACAAATATAAATATGTATTTCAAATATTCAATTCTATATTTTTTGAAATGATGTCTAAAAATATATATTAAGTTTTAAATAAGTACTTTAAATATTCAATTTTATATTAAAAAGTATTCACTTCTTATGTTTTGTTTTAAAATTTTGGATTTAACTTTGGATATATCTGAACCCAACCAATATAACCCAAATGTGAATGATATATGGTTACTTTATGAATTTTAGGATGTGGTACAAATTAGAACCAAAACCAATACGTTATATCTGAATCTGATCCGTACTTACAAATTTACCATAATGAGACCTATTATACAATATAAATTAAAACTAAAATTCAATATCTAACATGCATTCCGAGGTCCAAGCCTAACTTAAAGTGTGTTTTATATGTTTCACTTAGTTTTATTTTTGATAAAGATTTTACATGTTTGTTGGAATAATCAATAAAAATATACTCATAAAATATCAATAATAATATGTTCCATTGTATCATTAAATATTCATAGTAACTAATTATTTATATTTATTTTATCAAATATGTATATATGTATACATATATATATATATATATATATATATACAATTTTAATATTCTATCTATAAGAGTTATATTATGTATTTAGTGAACGTTTTGAAGAATTTATTTCTTGCATTTGGGTTAAAATACAATTTATATTTATATGGATTTGTAGGCATATATAATTATTTTTTATATTAGTAAATAAAATATAATTGATTAGTTATTCAAATTTAGTGTTAATATAAACTGAATTGATTATTTTTAAAAACAATAGATTAGTTATTTAGTCACTTAATTTTCGACTAGTGTATATATTTAATAATAATTAAGTTAGGTAAAAATAAAAATAATAGGAAACCTAATTAAATGCAATGGTACAACTTAGACGTAAAGATAAAAAATAGGATTCTATTTTAATAGAGTAGATCCAATACATGATAAAAAAATTTAAATTCGGCTCTCACTAGTAAAATGTAATTAAATAAATAGAAAGTACATTTTGTTTATGTTCATTCTACATAACAATTTCTGTGAGTTCGTATTTGAGTTTTGAGTCTTTTTGTTTGTTTGTATGCTGTAAAAGAAGGAAGAAGCCACTTTTATCACAGAAGACAGTTGCGGAAGAATCGAATTTCCTGTTTGTGCAAATAAAAGAGGGAAAGGTGTTAAATTTAAGAAAACTGCAATTTGTGGAGAGAAAAAGTATGTAACTATTTTGAAACAAGAGATTGTATTGTATATACCTTAAGAGCAAATGTGATGTCTGCTTCATCTACTCTTAGGCTCACTCTCTTTAGCTTATCATCTCGAGCTTTACTCAGTTTTAATATCCCCTGTTCCAATTTAATATTAGAGTTCTGTTTTATCTTTTGATTATATAAAAAACCAAACACACAAACATGAGAGTCATTCTACTAGCTCATATAATCTCCTAAAAGATGATCAAGTATGCTTTATAGTAGATATTTTTACCTGGTCGTTTAGCACTGTACACATGTTAGTGAACTCTGTTATTCCAGCTGGAGTGATCATCGATGATTTACATATTTCCGTGTATAACTTATTTAACTGCATCCAAAGTGTCAACAAAATCAGAGATATAAAACATTTATGTATAATTATCGTTTTAGACTTTATTTTATGTATTGTTCATTCAATAAAATTTTAATTACCTCTGCAATGCTTCTGTCCTTTTTGCTTCCTCTAAAGGCTTTTGCAGCAGAACAGACTACGATCTGCAAGTTTTCATTTGAAGCAAATCTGATTACGCTCCACTACTAACTTTCTCAGATTCGATCTAGTTAGCTTATAGGTCACTTAGTCATAGACCAAAAATAAAACACCAGCATGGGTCTTAAGTTTATATGTGACTTAGTGTTTCTTCCCCAAAACTTATTAGTATATATATTTTCAAGATATATCAGCTATACTTTGGATCACACTATAAAACAAAACTAACGATTTGCATAAGCATGTCTCGATCTGTAACTTACTTGCTGGTGTTGAGGGAGAGACTGAATGGTGTCAACTACTGGAGATTTAAACGTCTTTGACAATGCAGCCACCATATGATCCATCTTGACCTGTATATTTATTGATGATAGCAATTATGAATAAGACCATGGGTTCTTTTGATCTCTCATACTTTAACTGAGTAAAGGAGTGAGTGAAAACACTAACCACTTGATCCTCTGTAACTGGACTTTGTGGTTCTTGATCTGCTGATCCTCTAACTTGTGTTTCTAAGATTTCTAAGGCACTCCTGAATATCAATTTAATTTTGAAAGAAAAACTAGGATTGTCAACTTCAGTGTGTTTGATTTGAAGAGTAGACAATTAAAAAATATATAAAGGATAGTACTATCTCATTCAGCTTTGGCAGCTTCAAAGACAAAATTTTCAAAAGAGTACCTGCAGACAGATAGAGCCTTTCTCATGTCTCCTGAGGCAGCTGATACTTTCTGCCACAACACAAAAAAGTGAACATCAATATAAAATGTCAAAAGGAAAAAGGAGTTTGACTAGTCTGGGAGAGAAAATTGACATATATATTCTTACTCTCGCACACATCTCCAGAGCTTTTGACTGAAATGCAACATATGGAAGTTCCTGTTATAACAGAGTTCAAAAATAAGAATTTATGATCATAGTTGAATTTAGTATGAATTTACGTCACGTATATTGATCCTAATTCCTTGGCAATAGATCTATCCTAATTCCTTGCATCGTATTTTCACTAGAATTACAATTACTAGTCACTTAATCAGACACTTCTCTATCTGCAGAAGCATCCTATACCACAAATTAGAGGCAGACTTACCACAAGCCTCTCCTGCAGTATCCTTAGGATCTGCTCCATAGAATAAGCACGGAAAGTGACAACCAAAGGTTTGCCTGCATTGATTGAAAAGATAAGTTGAAGGACTAACCTCAGTTGTTGCTCTTTATCAAATCCAAAGACCGTTCCAACTGTAAACAATGATGGAGAAATACTTACAATTAAGAGACTTCAATTTTGGAAGGAAACGATCTGCGAGGTCTATTGCATTTGCTACGCCTGGAAAAGATAAATAAACTTACAGTTTGTATGAGCAGAGGAAACATGGTGCATAAATAAACTCTATTCTATAACTATGATCGCAAAGATATGTACCTATAAGTATACATCTTGAAAATGGCAAAGTTGTGAGCATAAAAAGCTCATGAAGGACACCTCGATCTCTTGTGATCAAGTAATCCATCTCATCTGCAATTATCAGCCTGCATATTAAAATATGAATGAGAAACGGCCTAATTAATTTAAAATCTTAGCAGGTCATTAATCACAGCAACAAAAAAACAAGAACCTACATCATCTTTGTGCTGGATGATTGCTGCTTTTGAGAAAACAAAACCTGAAGTTGTTGTAGAGGTGAAGATGAGCCATTAACTTTCTTCCCAGTCTCATTCTCACCAAGTATCTGAAACCAAAATAACTATATCAATATGAGACCAAAAACTTTGAGATATTTCGACGTCCAATGTCTTACCTTGGAGAAGATATCTGTTGTTTTTGTCAGCGATGTGCAATTAACAGAAACTGTTTCTAGACAAGGCAAGCCTTCCTAAAAGAAACAATGAGGGAATATTATTAACAGATTCACACTAATATCACAAGTCCTGAAGATACAGACACAAGACTGATTACCTGCTTTGCCCAGTCTTCAGCTTGTTGTCTTACTTTCTCCATCGACAATGACTTCCCAGTTCCAGGACAGCCACATATATACAAACTCCCAGCCTTCTTCTGTTCCATACAACCTTTCACGAACTCCAAAAACACGTTGTTGCTCATCCTCACGGCAAACAACCGTTGATGGTGCCTTAGACACATGCAATGCCTCCTTCACAGCTTTCATTTGATCATCATCTGTGCATTAAAATTGTACATCAACTAACTGATACTAATTAGAGTCACTCGAACACTTAAGAATCAGAAGGTGACCATGTATACCTCTAGGATTCCACTTTGATTTAACATCTAAACAATCAAATCGTTTTTTCACGGCTGGTATCACAGGACTCCCCAGTTTTCCTTTAGAATCTTCTTTAACTTCCTGCAAATCAATCGGTCTATCAGTTGATGATGATGATAGATGCAAAAGAAATTATCCAATAAAGCATCAATTGAATCGATTCTTCCACAATTAAGCTAATCCTAATCGCTAGACAAACGGATATAAGGGATACAACTCCGAGCTCGTGCATTACCTCCTTAAGCATTCCGGGGCTTGAAACAGCACATCGTCGCGGAGATTTCCATTTCATCGGCGTAGAGAACGAACTCTCAGTTACAATCCCCGTCGATGCAACCTCGGCGGCGGAATCTGATCGCAGCTTCCGTTTCCGAGGTATGTTAACCTCAGGACCTCCGGTGTTCTCCGATCTGGCGGCGACGATGTGCTTGTGAGGTGACGAACTGGCTCCGGCGATGGTAGGCATCGTAGGAAAAAATGGAGAGAGATAGAGATTGAGATCGAATCGATGAGGAGAACCAATCTCATGGTCGATGCTGGTTTATTAAGAGGAAATGGGAGAAAAATAATAATGAAAAAAGGAAAAAAAACAAAGAGGGAAAATGGGAGTAGCGGGAAAACGTTACAGGCATGCAGTTTCGCCGCTCGATATTATTCGCTTGCCGTTTTTGAACCATCGGCTTCGCGGCAATTTTGTTGGGCTATTTCACGTTACAATTGAGCCCTCGAAGGGCCCATATATGAACTTCATATATATCCTTTGCAATGCTGTTCTAGATAGGGCTGTCAACTGGTTGGGTGTCCATGGGTGTGACCCAACCCGAAATATTTTGGTTAGCTTAAAGTTAGCCCAACTATAATTTTGGGTGTTATTGGGCTTTAACCATTTTAACCTGCGGGTAAAAGCGGTCAAGGGCGGACTGACTCGAAATTTGCCCATTAACCGAAGTGTTATTTTGTTCTTTCTTGTCTCTAAACGTTTCTTCGAGAAAATCAAAAGTCAGTGTTTTTTCTTCGATTCTTCTTATGGGTTTGTTTAGAAAATCACTCTAGGTTTGTTTGTTCTTTGATTCTTCTATTTTTGATTGATTTGTTGATTCGAATCTGGGTTTTCTGATTCTAGGTTTTTTGATATTCTGGGTTTGATTCTCCCGGATTTGATTGATCGTTTGACTCTGTGTTTGTGGGTGTTATTTGTTTGATCCATTTGTTGATTCTGTGTAGCTTCACTCGAATCTGGTTCTCTTATTTTGTGGCTTTACTAGAATCTAGGTTTTTGGGTATTATGGGTATTGATGGTATGGTAGCAATTAGCAAAGTTTACTGACATAAACCATGAGATGGAGAAAACAAGAACAATTACAATGGACATGAAGCTCCTAATTTTTTTAGAACTATATTTTTAGTGATCACTGAAGCCATGATTAAAGTGTTGCTTTATATGAGTTCTTGTTTATGATTTTCATTGAATTTTAGCAAGTATTGTGAGATGATTATTGATCTAATTCTTTTGTTCATTCAATGGGCAGAGGAGAAAGCTAAGAAAGAACAAAGAAAGGAGAAGAGAAGAGAGAAGAAAGAGAAGAACAAAGAACATTAAACAAGACTTACTTTAATCAACGTCTTAGAACTCGTGTGATAACACTCTTAACAACAGTGAGCTGCCTTAGCTGAAGGAGAAGAAGCAGCCACATAGCAACAACAACTCTGGTGAGTTTGTTTATGTTTCTGCATATTTATAAGATCTTTAGGGAAATATGCTCAGTTACCATTTACCAATTATTAGTTTAGACAACTTTAAAATATGCTCATCTAGACTTCCTTGTTTATAAGATCTTTGTTTTGTTTCTGTATGATATCCTTACTGATTTCTCTGTGAACAAAAAGTATAAGATCAATATTTATTTGAGGGGATGAAATTATTAGTTTGCATTTCGGTGTGAAAAGAGACAGTTTTATTTTTATTTTTGCATGTGTCAAACAGGCTTGTGTGCATTTGCTGTTCTTTGATTTTTCTAAATAGATAAAGGAATCATTTGAATATTTGGTCTTGACTATAGTGACAACTCTTTCAAGATTTATCTGATTTGACCATTTGAATTATTTTCTTTAGGTCTTTACAGAGTCCACACATTTGCCTGACAAGTTGTGTATGCATTATTACAAAACATAGAGTCTATGAACTATCCCTAAAAAATATTGTTATTGCCACGTCTTAAAAAATATGAACTTTATTCTTTGGGTATTTCTTTGTTGACTGGGTTATAAATAATCATGCAAGGCTGAACGAGTGAGGACTTATTAATAAAGAGGTGGTTGCATTGATAATTTAAACAGAAATATAACTAGTAAATTAAGATATTTTTGTTTATATTTTTGTTGTTTCAGAACATGGAAATTATAGACTTGAATGATGATGGTCAAAATGATGTGATGGATGAAGAAAATATAGAGGATCATGAAGCTAATGCTCTAGAGATTTCAGACTCAACGACAAATAAAGGTACACAAACAAAACGAGTTCAGTCTACACGTAGAGTCTCTAGGTGCTGGAAAAAGTTTACTATAATTGGAGGAAAACTGCCAAATGGGAAAAATAAGATCAAATGCAACCTTTGTAAAAAGCTTTACTTCTTGAATCTTCACCGAAATGGAACCTCAACTTTGATTCGTCATTCGAAAGTGTTCAAAATCTGTTGGAACACCTAGAAGTAATTCTCGAAAGGTGGATACGCTAATGTTCCGTGAGATGATAGCAATGCCATTATAGAGCATGATCTTCAATATAATTTTGTAGAGTATAAGAGGATTAGAATAGCTTTTTCTTATGCTAATTCTACTATTCAGTATTGGAGCAGAAATACAACAACTTCTGATGTGTTAAAAATCTATGAGAATGAAAAGCAGAAACTTATGAAAATCTTAAATGATTTTCCTAGTAGGGTTTGTTTGACCACAGATCTTTGGCGGGCAATAACCATTAAGGGCTATATCTGCTTAACAACACATTATATCGATGTTGATTGGAATTTACAAGCTAAGATATTATCTTTCATTGATTTTCCTCCACCTCATTCTGGAATGGGGATTGCTATGAAGCTGATTGAGCTGCTGAAGGAGTGGAGACTGGAAAAGAAGGTGTTTTGTCTCATAGTGGATAATGCTTCTTCAAATGATAACATGCAAGGTATTCTAAAGATACATGTGCGTAAAGATCTGGTCTGCAATGGTGAGTTTTTCCATGTAAGATGTTCAGCACACATCTTAAATCTGATTGTTCAAGATGGCTTAGCAGTGATTGGTGGAGCTTTACAGAAAATTAGAGAGAGTGTAAAGTTCGTTAGAGGGTCAGAAAAAAGGGAAATAATGTTTCAAAATTGTGTTGACACACTTGGGATTGAGGGTAATGAAGGTCTGGTCTTAGATGTAAGCACACGCTGGAATTCCACATTTTTTATGCTTTCTAGAGCTATAAAGTTCAAAGCAGCACTAGGTAGTCTTGCGGTTGTAGAACCGAGTTATACAAGTTTTCCCTCTTATTCTGAGTGGAGGAGAGCTGAAATGATATGTGAGTTTCTAAGGCCCTTTTCTGAAATTACAGATTTGATTTATGGTTCCTCATACCCGACTTCAAATTTGTATTTCAATGAAATTTGGAAGATTGAGTGTTGGTTGAGAGTTCATGCTAATTTTAGTGATCCTGTTATTTGTGAAATGGTGAAGTGTATGAAGCTCAAGTTTGATAAATATTGGGAAGAGTACAACGATATCCTTGCAATTGCTGCTGTTTTTGATCCAAGACTGAAATTTGCCTTCCTAGAGTATTGTTTCTGAGTCTTAGATCAGTCTAGTTGTAAGAGAAGATTGGCTCATGTGCGTTCAAAGATCTATAAACTGTTTGGAGCTTACAAGAAAAACCAGAAAACCAGTAGTGCTGCAACAACTTCACAAGGAGAAACACAAGTTACACAAGATGATATTCCAGCCGGCTATGGTGTAAGTTATGTTCTGAAGTTGTTTTTGATAAGTGTTATGAACTTTGGATATAATATAACTGATGTTAAATCTGGGTTTTTCAGGGATTCTATGCCTTTTTTTTCTCAGAAAGTTGTTGGTAGTGGAAGTCTACTCTTGACATATATTTAGATGAACCATTGCTTGATATGGTTGCTTACAAGAAGTTGAATGTTTTAACATATTGGAGAGATAACTCTACTCATTTTAAAGAGTTGGCGACCTTGTCTCGTGAAGTTCTCAGTATACCCATAACAACAGTGGCTTCAGAATCTTCATTTAGTATAGGTAGTAGAGTGCTTAACAAATATATGAGTTGTCTTCTACCTACTAATGTCCAAGCCTTCGTTTGTACAAGAAATTGGTTAAAAAGATTTCCAAAAAATGGGTAAGTGTCATTTATATTATGTTTCTATTATAAAATGCGTTAGAATCTGCATTAAATTTTTTATTCGTAGATGATGAGTCTCATGAGAAAAAAGAAGAAGAAGAAGATAAAGAAGAGAGTCTACAGACTTGACTTGAGGTATAAAACTTCTTTCTTCATTTGGTTAAGTCAATCAATGCATATGAGTGTTTTACTTGTGTTATAGACCAATGATGAATCTTGAAAAACTCTGTGCATTGTCTCTGTGGTAGCAAAGCCTTGCATATTTTTGCATCAATAAATCAAAATGAGATAGACGTCCCTCTGATCATTTACTTTGTCTTTTAGTTCCTAAAGCTAATGTTTTATTCATACAAGTTCATGTTTGGACATTTCTATTGGTCCATGAAATTGATTATGATCTCATCTTGCTATATAATCATCATTGCTAGAATTGGCAATTGTTACACTATTACTTGTTTTGAGCTGTTTAGCATTGCTTTCTTATTGTGTTCTTGTGATAATACATGGAGTTACCGGTAATACGTAGATGTTTATGATATTAATACAATACTGTTTCATTTTTTCCTTGTTGTTGTAGGTTACAGTTTGCAGATGAGAGTACACAAAGTCACAAAGCTGGAACAAAGTGAATCCATTTAAATAGTTATCAAACTAGATTTATACTCAGATTATTCAGTGTTCACTAAAATTTTTAAAAAAAGTTGGATATTTCTATTTTAATTCAGTGATGTTAGATATTAAAATTAAGGTTATATTGAGTATGAATAGATTTGGGCAAATATTAAAATTTGCTTATAGATGAGTGGGCTTTGGTTATCCAACTGAGTAATGGGTAGAGTTGGGTTTGGGTGTTATTGGCTGTGGGCTAAATATGGGTGTGGGTGTTTTGGGTTCAGATAAACAAATGCCCAATTGGACACACCCATTTGGGTGTGGTCTAACCCAATTGACAGCCCTAGTTCTAGATTGAACAAGGTGGCCTACAAAATTTTTGATGGTTTCTTCTTCTTTGGTTCTATCCCACTTGCTGCCTCTAGAAAAATTCTGTGTATAATCCAAATTCACATCAAGTTCTTCCATAAATTTGTTCAACCATCCAATATTATTGTTAAGAGGAAAATATATTGCATCAATTTTTCTTTAGAATTCATCGAACATCTTCTCTTGAGCTGTAACAGCTTCAGCCATCAACTCTTAAACTTGATTTCTTTTGTATATCTCAGGTTTTGACTAATAAGGAGGACTAGGAAGGACTCCAGACATCTGAAAACATCCCTCATACTTTGGTAATCTCAAGTAACGACCTCCTACACTATATGTCATCTCAAATATTGCATTTATATCTTCCTTTGACACAGTGACGATACTTTCATCCTTAGCATGTGTATTGCGCTCTTCATCTCTGTAAACATCATACTCATCTGTTGCTACTAAATGTATCTCTCTTCTAGGAGGAGTGGCGGTTTCAACGATTTTTTTTGAAACCATAAACGGAAAGGAGTGTCGACGGATGTTGGTCGGGTATTGATCGACCCTTCGCTATCATCTTCACTTTCTACCCCAGAATCAGAATAACAAACTACCAAAAATCCTCGATAATCTCCTCTCTCTCAATGTAGGGCGTGTATCCCTTGATCACTCGAACAAGGTCATAGAAAGCATTCTTGTCTATGAGCGTAGACACAACTTATTTTTATGCATATCGTAAACAGCTCCTACATTATGCATGAAAGCTATCTCAAGTAGTAGAAAATAATTGTGGTCTATCTGAATATCCATAGAGCAACCTTCTCTCTCAAGTAAGAGATCATATTGTAGTATTTAGGGATCAAATCCACAAAGATCATATGCAGACAATATACTACAGAAATTTAGATTAAACTAGATAATTAATATTAAAGAAGTAAATAAAGCAATAAACAAGTTATTAGTTGTTTGTAAGATATATAGGAAAGCAAATAAACATTTGGTTTCATGCAATCATAATTATGAGTTATAGATGTTAAGGGTGCGTGATGAACCGTCTAGAACTCGAATGCAATAGTAAGATATCCAGCTTTTGATCTGAGTCTAATTAGATGACTAAGTCCTATGTTCCAACAATCACGTGCGAACAAGGAACAAGTGTCTATTTATAGTACAAAGTGTTGATCAGCACTTCCTTAGACAAACATTAACGTCTTAATCAATATGTTCACTAGGTTAACTAAACGAGCCGTCTCATGCGCCTAACAACCTAGCTCAATAGAATTATTATCCTAGGTTCATGGTTCTACTAAGCTACTTTAGAACACAAGAAGTTGAACCAGTTCTAATGAAGGATCCTTTATAAATCACCCTAGCAGTTCTATGATTCAATAATTCATCTAAACCCTGATAAACCCTAAATCTAACAAGATAACTACTCATACATAATTAAACAAGACATAAAGATGAACTCGATGAATTGCATAAATAGTTAAAGTAAGAAAACTAAGGAGTTCTAATACAAATCTCTAAAAGAGTCTTGATCTTCTCTCCAAAACTACTAAAAATTTCAAAAAATAACTATGATGGTAAGTTGTAAGGTTCTTTCTTGCCCAAGACAATGACAAAACCTATAAATATTATGTATAAAGTCAACCAGGGGTAATTCAGTAATATGTGGAAGTTGGGCTTGAGTCGATCTTCAATCAAGTCAGGCCCGACTACTCGAGTGGGTGTCCAGCGACACCAAGGAAGAGGTGTCAACACTCTTTCTAAATCTCGGCTCTGACTTCTGATTTTTTGAACAACTATAAGTTTTTTCATCATTAAACTTCAAATTGTTTCATAATTTCCACATTGCTCCAAAACATATATGAATCTGAAAACATTCTAAATAGACTCAAAATACATATATAATAGACTCTAAAAATAACTTATACTACGATTGAAAACTGGTAAATTTTGTAGCATATCATTTGCCATATATTCAATATAGTCTAATTACACTATATTGTGATTTTAATAACTAACAAATTATATTTCTGTATTTTTAAGATATTGGATATAAATAACAACTTGATTTACTATTTTTATGTTCAAATGTCCACAAATATATTTGAATGCTTCCAAAATAGATTTACTTCTACACAAATAAATTTGGTATATGTCATACAAATATTCTTATCTATTTATACATTAACTGATTTTAGGATTCGTTCAAAAATTAAACACTATAAATCAACTATGTTGCTTAGCAACACAGAGACACACATGTTACGACGAACGAGGTCACGTGTCCCCGCCTAAAATTCGATTTTCTATAAGTAAATATTTTAAAATAGTTCAAAGTTCGTTAAAGTGCCCCGACTAGTTCAAGATTTATGTTAATGCCCCCTAACTACACGTTCTTCTAGATCCGTCCTTGCACACACACACAAATATATAAATAGATCTACAAAATAGCATGAACGAATCAGATTTATAATGTATACACAACCATTTAAAACTGAAACCCTAACTTATTTCATTATTAGGTTCTTATTTTACAAATATCTATTTTCAAAAACAAAGATCGCAGAAAATAAATTTTGAAAATCATAATACTATCTGAAAATAGAGTGAAAAAGATGAAGAAAAATCGAACGACTATTTTTTTGTGTGGAAAATAGTTAAAAACGTTATATAGTCGTTTAATATTTTATGTATGTAAATCAATGTTTTATTCAACCGAAGATTCTAAAATATATAGCAAAAATTAAATTACGAAACCCTCAGAATCAGTTAGAAGAAATGAATTAAATTTATAAGGCCAAAAACCTATATCGTCAACTTTACCTCATCTGAACATATTTTTTTGTCAATACTTTTTCATTACAGTATCCGAATGGTCTATTTAGTTACAAGACAAAACAAACTAAACAAATTAAAGCACAAGTTGCACAAAGGGTAATGTAATCACATGTATTAAGAATTGACACATGGCCGCAAGCAAGAAGTCTGGTTTCACCAATAATGGTCAACACATTCTAGAAAAAAGCACAAGCTTTTAATTAGCACGAGAAGGTAATAAATGGGTTAAAGAAAATTTATATGGACTAAGTATGATGGTATGGTCGAGGTCAATGTGAGTTGTCCGGTTTATCCATCAAAGCAACCAAGCACCCAAAAATGGTCATAGTGCATTAAGATCCATTGGCCTGGGTTCTATGGTTTGGAAAACCTTAAGTAAACCTGAATATAAGGCAATTTGAGAAGGAATGATAAATTAGTGGATGGAAATTATGCCACGAAGGCATAACCGTTTGAAAAGTCCATTGGCACGTTCGATTGCATTTTAAAAAGGGCCGGAATGACCTATAAGGGTCAACTAAGATTTGTGACTTGGGAAATGATTTATATGGTTTTAAGACGTTAATGAAATCATAAGAAGTGAGTTTCGATAAAAAAGAATAGAGTTGGTTTGTTGATAAGGTCATGTTTTACCACTAGATGTAAACTGGAAGTGCACAATAGTATTTATGGATAAAATCTACATCGGTCGACCGATGACCATAAGTTTTAAAACATTTATTAGCTAAAGTGAATAAATAGTTGGATATTGGAGAATCTCTCTTTTTAGTTATGACAAAACAAGCAAACAATCGATGATGTAATTATCTTGAACTCTGATCACTAAAATTGGAGCTAACTTACTTCTGTGCGCTATCACCCTATTTTTCAGAATCTTAAACATTAGCTTCCACTGAATCTCAGATTCAAAACATGCATTTCACTCAAGTTTATCATTTCTAGATGCACAATAACATCAACTTCCATTGGTTACAATGCTCATCTACTGATATTTCTAGAATTCAAACAAGCATTTTTGGTGCATTGAATTTCCTAAAATCAGAGGCTAAGTAATCAGTCAATTCTTAGCCTTAAGGACATCAGTAGATAAAGATCTAAATCGGTATATCCTTAATCTAAATAGTCCTAGATCAATACATCAAGAAATCCCCATTGAAAACTCCTTTTTAACCAACAAATAGACTATTCACTCATATACAAAATACAATAACAAAAGCATTGAATAGAAGGCATGAAATTATTGCATTGGAAGTGAGAAATGGATTAAGAAATCTTCTCCAAATGAGTACACGAGGAATCTCCATTCAAAAGTCTACAGAATGATCCTATAATCTCAAAAATCTCTCAAGTATCACTCTTGTACTCCCTTTGGTCGTTAAGAACGAAACAAATGACATAATACAAAGCAGAAAAGCTTTTTAGGTTTTAGGTCTTCAAAACGCGTCTTTTGCAATTATGAAAAGTTGACATGGTGCGTTTATTGTTTTAACAGGGTATGAATATCCTAAATAATTAACTATAAAATTAACCCTAATCTTAACACACAAATAAAACTCTTGACAAGAGAGATCATCTGTAGTACTTAGGGATCAAATCCACAGAGAGCAATGACACACAATAGATTTTTTATTTTTAAAGACTAAGCTAACTATATATATATATATATATATATATATATTAGTAGCAACTGATCGATTTAAAAACTGATCGATTTAAGGAAATATTCCTTATCAGGAGGTATAGATGACATATGAAAATATAATAATAATGCAAATATGGAAATATATTAACTAACTAAATACAAATGTAAATATGCTAGACCTAGGGTTTCTAGTTTAATGGATTATAGGGAATAAGAATCACATAAATTTAAATATTCTAGAACTCAAATATTAACTATTATGACCCTTTTAACTCCAACTCTCGTATGCGATCAAAAGGAAAGACCATCGATCGATGGCTAAGGCCTGATGTCGATCGATGGTGAAATCAGAAGAAAGTGTGAACGAGATTTGATATGTTCACCAAGCTAATTAGATTAGCTCTCGCATGCACTTAACAACCTAGTTCAATAGAGTCTATTCTGGGATAGAACCTACTCTCGTAGTTGTCCATGTCCTACTTTCGAGATCCTAGTTAGCTACCCTAGAATGCAAGCATTAAGCACAACTAATTTGATGGATATTAACTTAACCTATCAATCTTACTTTTGGGCTAATCCATGATCGCTATCATTTAACCCTAAATCTAACTGATAAATACTCAGACATAA
>CAJHQQ010003478.1:0-43232 GCA_905132885.1 Moricandia moricandioides
TGATAAACCAGAAATTAACAACACTCATATTGTATTGATCATATAGCTCACTGATGTGATATATTAACAAAATGTAGATGACAATCAACAATAACAGAAATAATAAAAGACTTGAAAACACTCAAATTATTGCATCAGAAAGCTAATTTCCTATGTAAGTTCTAAACAAATTTTCTGTACATTCTAACAGTTACTGTATTAGAAGCTAATTTCTCATATAAATTCTAAACATTTTGCATCAAAAAGCTAATTTTGTTTCTTGACAGATTTTTGTTAATGAAAAATATTCTAAACAGTTATTACAAGCTAAGCAAGTCACTGACCGACCACTTCCAAACAAATATAAAGAAAAAAATTAAAATAAACAAAAAACCAGCATGCATTGCTAACATGAAAAGATAAAACGGCAGACAAATAGTGACTCCTCGTCATCCTCGTCGAGTAGGTAGCTTTACTCTCAGTCCACTTATAACAATTGCAAAACTAGATCCACATTTCCTTATCTATCTCTCTCTCTCTCTTCCCCAGTAAATGCTGTCGCCAATCTCTTGATCCGAGAAAAATGGCAAGTCTATCTTCGGAGGAAGACGAAGAGTGCTCTTCCGAGAGATGCGGGAGCTACAGCCCCAGCGCCGACGTTAGCTGCCAGTCGGAGAGTTCAAGCAGCTTCTTCGGAGAAGCCTCTAGCCCCCGTAGGTTTTACTTCCCGGCGCCGGTCATGCTTCCGGTGATCGGCGGTAAAGACGTTGTCTGGGATGACAAGTCAGAGAAACAGGGCAGCGATTTATCCGGTAATAAACAAAAAACATAGAAGATTCCGACATTGAATGTATTATTGCTAAATTAGGATAAAGTAATTTAGGGTTTCCTTATTTGGTAGAAATTGAGATGATGAAGGAGAGATTTGCTAAGTTACTTCTTGGAGAAGACATGTCTGGAGGAGGTAAAGGTGTTTGCACAGCTCTTGCAATCTCCAACGCCATTACCAATCTCTCTGGTAATAAGAGCTTTATGTCTTTATCTTATGTATGTATAATGTATCATCATTATTCAATTAGTTTAATTGATTACAGCGACTGTGTTTGGTGAGCTATGGAGGCTTGAGCCTCTTGCTCCTCAAAAGAAGGCAATGTGGCGTAGAGAGCTTGAGTGGTTACTCTGTGTCTGCGACTCTATCGTTGAGCTCATTCCTTCCACTCAGCAGTTCCCTGGAGGAGGTGGAACTTATGAGATCATGGAGACTCGCCCTCGTTCTGATCTATATGCTAACCTCCCTGCTCTTAAGAAGCTTGATGCAATGTTGATTGATATGCTCGACCGTTTCTCTGACACTGAGTTCTGGTATACTGATCGTGGGATTGGTCTTGGAGATTGTGAAAAGGAGTCCTACGACTCTCCAGCTTCCCGTGGCGGTGGTCGTCCTTCCTTTAGGCAGGAGGAGAAGTGGTGGCTTCCTTGCCCTAAGGTTCCACCTAATGGTTTGTCTGAAGAGACGAGGAAGAAACTGCAGCAGTGCAGGGACTTTGCTAACCAGATTCTCAAAGCTGCATTGGCTATTAACGCCGGTGTTCTCGCTGAAATGGAGATACCTGACCCATATTTGGAGACATTGCCCAAGGTATATGCATGCAGCTTGTCTCCGTTAGCTCATTGAGGTCTTAATTTTTATTTTTGTTAAACTTGGTGCAGAGCGGGAAGGAATGTCTTGGAGAGATAATCCACCAATACTTAACTGCAAACAAGTTCTCACCTGAATGTCTCCTAGACTGTATTGATCTCTCATCTGAACATCAGACTCTTGAAATCGCTAACAGGATTGAGGCCGCCGTGCACGTTTGGAGGCAGAAGAAGAACGGGAGAAAGCACAAGAAGCAGGCGAAACTAAAGCTATCTTCGTGGAGTGGCAAGGTCAAAGGACTTGTAAACGACTCCGAAAGAAATGAGTTCCTTGCGCAGAGAGCTGAGACACTCTTGCAGAGCCTGAGGATCCGTTTCCCAGGTCTACCCCAGACAACGCTGGACATGAACAAGATTCAGTACAACAGGGTAGAAAAACATGTGTAACTTTTGCTTGTAGTAGAATGAAATGGTATGGTTAAGTAATGAGTGTTGTGTGTTATTGTAGGATGTAGGGCATGGTGTTCTTGAGAGTTACTCGAGGGTGTTGGAGAGCATGGCGTTCAACGTCACTGCCAGAATAGATGATGTGTTGTATGTTGATGATGCCATGAGAAGATCCGTCTCTGCCAGGGAGTCGCCTGCCCTGTTCAGCATAGGTGGACTCAACGGTCGGCCTGCTGCTCAGAAACCTTTCTCTGCACAGAGCTCTCCCTACGGTTCCCCATTTGCAACGCCTGCCCTAAGTATAGCATCGAGAAGCCCGAGGAGAGCACCGCTGCTATATAGAAGTGGCACGAGAGAGAAGGGGATAATGGGTGAAACAGAGAAAGCATGGTCGTATGCAGGAAATCTAAGCTCAAGAAGAGTGACGGGAGTGACACCGGAGAGAGATTAAAGGTTGAAGATTGGAGAATGTATATCAATGTTTGTAGTCGTAACGTAGTATTTGTATGTTGTGAAGTTTATATTGTTTTGTCTGACTACGATGGGTATGGTAATAGCAACAACGGTTATGACAAAAACACACGTACACGCACTTCCTTTCCTCTCTCATTCTCGACACCTCTGTAGTGTCCAGAGTAGGGATGTTAAAATGGGCTGGAAGTCCGCGGGCTTAAACGGGCTTAGTATAAACGGGCGGACCCATGACCCTTTTATTAGCATATAAAAATAAACGGGTTTACACGGGTCCGCCCGTTTAGGCCCATCTCGTTAGTGGGCATACCCGTTAAATAAAAGGGTACCCGTTTAGGCCCATTTATGATTTTTAAAATATATTTAAATGGAATTTAAAGAATTATATAATTTGTTTTTTTGAAAAAAAATAGTTATATTATATATAGTTTGTGTTTTTTTCAGAATTTTTTTTTATGTTATAATTGTGTTTAAAATCTACTAGAATTTGTTGATATTTTATGATATTATGAATGATTAATATTTAATCAAAGTAAAGTATTTTTATCTTTTTTCAAATTTTGATTTATTTTGAATTTCTATTTATTATAAAGTTTTGAAATCAATTAAAAAGCTATTAAAATTTATCTTAAAACATGCAAAAGATTATTGACAAAAAATAGAATTCACAAAAAAAATTTGTAAACGGGCCTAAACGGGCTATACGGGCAATTTTAAATTAAACGGGTTTAAACTAAACGGGTACGGGTTATAAACGGGTTTAAATTTACAGGGTCGAAATGGGCAGGGTCTAAATGGGCAGGGCCTAAACGGGCTTGGGTAACCCATTTTAACATCCCTAGTCCAGAGCTCAAAAAGTCCATGACTTGAGGTAGGCTCTCATTTTCGGACAATCAATAAATCGTAGTTAGTTGTCATTATCCAACATACATTCTATTTTAACCATAGTCAGTGATGTTAAGCATCTTTTTATATATTTAGCACTTGCATAGTGTTTAGTGTTACTTATTATCATTCGTATCTATATAAAATGCCATAGAGCACCATTAAGCAGAGGTGCTTATGGGGTTGAGCCCACTAGCACCCCAAAAAACAATTTCTAAATTGCCTAAATAAGTATCTATTTTGCTTGGGTGCTTGCACTATTCATGGGCCCCACTGACACGTGCCGGCTCGCGATTGGTTTATCTTTTTATTTTTTTTAAACTGAAAAAAAAAATTAAGCACCCCATTTGGGGTGCTATGGTTAATGGTGGCCTTATATTTGTAATTATATTTTAAGCCACTCCAAACTCAGGGACGGCTTTGAAGGTAAATCATAGAACATAACAGAACACAACGCTAGTTCATCATATGGAGATTGAACAAGGCTTATGTGATAAACACATTGAATAATGAAGACTATCCGCTAGAGAGATAACCTAAACATGTCACCAACATTAGATTCGGTATGTAGCAATCTCTTGTTTATGCGTTGATTCAGATGAAATGGATTTGATTGATGACTCATTAGATTTTGTTTTTAATTTGTGTGGTGCAGAAGAAATGGATAAGGGATGAAAAGGGAAAGTGGATTTTAGGGAGTCTCTATTTGCTTTCATGAGTTGAGTGGGTCTTGATGACGCAGATGGTTATATGACCAGCTAATTAAGAAACAACAACTTAAGCCCAAAGAGTTCCAAAAAAGTTTACCTCTAGAAATCATATATCTACTAGTCTATGATTAAGATGATTCTTTAAGCTTGTTTGACTCATTATTTATGTTTAATTGATTTGAAATTTTGCCAAAATTACAGCTATGTAAATAGGCAATCAAAACTTGAGTATGTTATGTTAGTTCTAGCATGAAGGTTGGATTTTCATTCATCACTCACATCTGATAGAAACTAGTCGAGAGTAAGATTGTTGCCAATTAATCTTGAGCTCATTTCTTACCACATTGGGCATGGACGTATGAATATTCTGTTTGGATTGGTTTTTCTGATTTTAGGTATTTATGATACAAAATATAATACCAATTGAATATTTATAAAATTTTGATCCGTTTAATTCTTTTTTTTTTGTCTTTGGTTCAGGTTGAAAAACTGTAAGCTCGCTAATATCCAAAAAAATTGAGTTTACCTTAGTTCCAGTTTGATTCATATTTTTGTAATTCAATAAAGATACCAGCTATTTCATATAAGTTTAAATATTTCAAATTAATACATTTAAGTAATTTTAGTTAATTCATTTTATGTAATTTATATTTTTAGTAATTTTAGAAATTTGCAGATAAAAAATTCATGTATAAACTTTACTTTAGATATTTTATTATTTCAAAAATAAATATAACAAATATTCTTAGATATAAAAAAAATATTTTAAATATTCACATATTTATTTTATTATTTCTTCTATTTAAGTTTGGTTCGAGTATTTAGAATATAGTTACATGCATAGACATTTTTTATTTTTCTTTATTTCAGTTAGATTCTATAATTGTAGTTAAATATCCAAATTTAAATCAAACTATATTCATGGAGAGACATAAATATGAGATGAAGTTAAATTTTCACACTCCAAAAAAACACATTTTGTGTTCTTTTCTGAATTTTATCATTCAAATAAGATAAGATATGAGAAGCCAAGTCGCATAAAACAACCAGCATAAATAAGATCACATAAAAAAATATTGCATTACTAACTAATGAATTATCAATTATATTATTAGACCAAGGTATGCATGAAATTTTCAAAAATTGATTTTTTTTGGAGTGTTGCTATCTCCTTTAGTTATGTTGATAAGTTTGACAATGCCGAGGTTCTTTAATCATGGATATCAAATTTTTGTAATTTAATCCAAAATTTTGGTGGTAAAATGACGTAACATAATTTTCATGTTCCAACCAAGTCCTTCTAATTTTGAATGCAGAGAGGACTCTCATCTTCTTTTGTTTATTGTACCCATAAGTTAGATTTGTCAAACATAAATTTTCAAACTCATACGCAATCACTATATTGCAATGTAGAAGTCTAAAAACCATCCACCATTCATATGTTCTATAAGCATACAATTAGAGAAACAATTATAACGGACGGTTGTGGCTATAAAGTAAGAGTGGATCTTACCTCAAACGAAGTAGTTCTTTTATATCAACTACAAACCAAATGAAACACAATAGCCAAGTGTTTACAAAACACAATTAATAGAGAGTTTTTATAAGTTTCTCCAACATTGCAAGACCATGTTATTTCATTTCTCTCACGATCACTAGCTTCGCTTTCTTTTTTTTTTCTTCACTTCCTCGTAAAAAATAATAATTTATTTTTTATGAATATCAAGTTCCATCTATACTTTAAATTTTTTCTTCATGTCCTACTTAAAAACAAGCATTTATTTGTTGAGTTTCTATGAAAATTCTTGTTATTCAAGTATAATAGTTTTCAACTCTTCCAACGACTCTGATTTCCCATTGACAATCCCAAAATTTATTTATTGTTATAATAGAACTTATTATCTTCCTCATAGGCTTCATAAACAAAAAAAGAAAGGCTGCTACCACCACTAACGCGAAGAATGATGCAAAGATTGCAGAGGTATAGGCTTCTGAAAAAACTGAAACAAGATATATCCAAGGATGCTTTTACCTTTGGATGATAGAGAACTAATGTGGAGGAGGAATTTGAGTTTCTTTCTATGTGCATACAGAATTATCCTTGCAAGAGTTCTTCAGACTCAGGTACATGTAGCGACCTCCAACGCGTTTTTTCAGCTTGTACCATGAAAACATCTCGCCATGGTCTAGAATGTTGGAAACAAAACCACATTCACCAATTTCATATCATAATGAAAATGAAAGGCAATCACAACAATATATTTAAACAAACTAAGCATGAAAATATCTAAAAAAAAATTTTGATGTCAATTATAGTTACTGAAACTAAAATTTGTGTGGAGTTTTAAAATTTGACAAACTAAGATTTTTTTTTTAAAGTTGAGTAGATTTTATGAATTAGTACCAAAGATTTTGTACAAATTATCTTGATTATCATGAATTTCCATATATATTTCTTTTTCCAAAGTTTTCTTCTAGAATAATATATACATGTTTTCTAAAAAACATATTCATGAAACATAATTATTTGACATTAAAATATATATTTTTAATAATGATTGATTTATCATTTTGTCTTGTCTTACTTGATTTTTTTTAAGTTTTCTATGATCTTTTTTATACTCTTAATATAAAACTATGAATTTTCTCATAATGTTATCTCTAATGATTTTGTTATAATTTTCTTCTTTTTTTTTAATTATCCTTCACTTGGAAATAAAAATGTAGTACAAAAATTTTATGTTTGTTTGAATGTGTGTTTTTTGTTCATAGACTTTAATAATCTTATGAGTATACATAGTATTTCCAAAGTTGAGTATTATGACTAAATTAAAGAAAACTTATGTTCCAATAACAATAGATTTTAGTAGAATTAGGAAATCATTGAAAGCTAAATTTTTTGAATAACAAGAGATTTTACATGGAATTTAAAAGTCTATAAACCAATAACCAAGGATTTGATAAAAATTTAAAATCCTTAAACCAATAACAATGAAATCTCTATATTTTCCAAATCAATTAATCTTCCACCACCATTAACCCCCCTAAGTCCATGTTTTCGGATTTAAGTAATTTGTTTTAGTTTTAGTCGACGAATTTGTTTCACATTATATTCAGTGACTTTGAATTTGGTGTTTTCATGTATTGTTGCTTCTCCTAATATAAAATTAGTGTTTCACTTTTGAGTCATGACCATTTGGATAATTTAATTTTGTTTGGTCATTTCAGGCTTTTCTAACTTATATTCGTGAATAATCCAAAATATGTGGAATTCTGTGTAATTTAGATTATACGTTTATTAGCTTAAGTGTCAGAGAACTATGCTTTTATGCAAGTTCTGAAAATCGGTAGCTTCGTACACTACAATAAAGAAGGCACAAGTGTCATATGCTTAAAGTGGGATATGCTTTTCACTATATAAAACTACAGGATTATGAATATATGGAGGGAACAAAAGAGATATGACTGTGTAGAAGGTGGCCCTGGTGAAGGAGGAGATACAATTAGGATAAAAGACTATATCTTTGTTGGTAGGGAGACAGACTTCAGATGCAACCAATAGGAGCATCATTACATGTGTTTCAAGATTACTGGATATCCAAAATAGGTTTGAAAGAAGTTTTATATTTTGTAGATTTTATTGTTTTGTTTTAAAATGTTTATTTCATGGGAGACATCTATTGCGAATCTATGAGCAATAATACTAAGTATTGTGGTATTCACGCAAGTCTTATTGTGGATGCATTTATGATAAATGGAGAATTAGTTTTCTAGTACAAGTATAGCATCGGTAAACATCTCCATGTTGGAGGTTATATCATGGTGTCTCTCCATTATGAGAATGAGAGCAACAACCCGAAATTTTGTATAAATTAGAGACTAAGAGCAAGAAACCAAAATTTCACTTTATGAACCAGCACACCTCATTAGCGACTTTGTGTATCCCATGATGAAGGCCAAGTCAATGAAGGAAAATAGATCAAACGATTGATGATATTTCATTACACTGTATTCAAATTTGGATGATATTCTGTGATTTTCTATGTTTGTTATTTGAATTCTAGACCTGTAATGTCATTATATGAACTTTAGCAAATCTTTGATTTTTTTTAATTCGCCATTGATATTGGGAGTTCATTGAAAGATATGATTGGTAAAGGAGTGATTAGTTGGCTTAATTGAATTTTTGTTTACGCCAACATGATGTCGTTATTTATTTGTGGAGATAGATTAAAATATAATCGTATGGTTTGGTCTTTAGCATCTAGAAAAAAACATTAACGCAATTTGTCAATTTGGATAGTCTCTGTATGTAATCCAATAAGAGTTGTGATGGTTAAATGATTGTCTCTGTCGCCAAATTTAATAAACATTAAAGTGGCGACCAAAATAACTCTATGTATTTGGTTAAGACATGTCATTGTTGAGTACTATGATTACTAGTGTACTATTCAACATTTATATAGCAGAAGTTATATATGTCATACTGCTCATCATGTCATGCATTTATCAACCATAACTTATAAATATTCGAGTTGTGATATTGCTTGTCCTATATAAGGCACAAGCTTCACACTCGCATCCATGGGAGTGCTCATTGAAGAATAATCTCACAATTAAACTTTTTAAGAACTTTTTCAGTATAATAAGATTGTATCAAATATAGTTCTTTACTTTCATGTGTGATTCAAATTTTAAAAATCACATCCATTTCCCTCGTGTATTTCCTAAAACGTGATGAAAATAATGTTTTGTTCAACTTTACTTGTCTAAAGTCAGTTTGAAAAATTAATATGTCATCAACATGTAAGCAAATAATTATTCCATTACATACTTATCAATTTAATATATATACACTTATCTTAGTTTAACTAAACCATTTGATAAGACAATCTCATCAAACATTTGTTGTCACTTTTAAGGTGCTTTCTTTAGCCAATTACAAATAAACATATACACTTTATAGTTATTACGATACACAACAAGACTTTAAGTGGCTTCATATAAACTTCTTTCTGAGCCATCGATCCTTACCCATGAATCATGGTCCATAGCACCATCCATGAACAATATGTTCTTTATTCATTATGGCTCAGCTTTAACCGTAAGGTAGTTGAATCCATTAAGGATCAACATCCTGCATGATGTAAATCACATTATTTCAGTGACATTTCGTTCATACCCTTTTAGTAACATTACGTTTGCACCCTTTCGGTAACATTAAGTTTACACCCTTTTGGTAACATTATATTCATACCTTTTTGGTGATGGTTATGTTCACACCCTTTTGGTGATGGTACATTTGTACCTTTTTGGTGACAAAACGTTCACATATCTTCGGTCATGATCAATTCACACCTCTTCGGTCACGAGGCATTTGCACCCCTTCGATCACAACACGTTCGCCCCCTTTTGGTCATGATATGTTCGCACCTCTTGGGCCACGAACCGTTCATACCTCTTTCGTCACGATCCATTTGCACTTTTTCGTTCACAACACGTTCGCATCCCTTGGATAACAACCTATTCACAACCCTTGGGTGACGACCCTTTTGACCCCTTGGTTGATGACCCGCCCCTTGGATAATGTCGCGTTATATCATAATTAGAAATATTATTAAAATGGAACTAACATACCTTTGAAAATGTAGCCATTATGTATAATTGTCATTCTTTCATTTAAGTTTTTCCTTTGTTTCATTTTCTTTTCCATCTTTGAAATTTTACTTGCTCAAGCATTTCCAACTTTCCAAATTTTAATGTTATTTCTCGCACATAAGTCATAGTTCATAAAGAAAATAATCTTTAAGATTGTTAGTTATTGGGTTCGTAATCTGAATGAGTATGAACTATTAACTTGTATAATAATTGAATCGCGCACAAGGTCATTTTTCTTAATGAGTATTTCGACCATATTACAAGTCTTGGATTACACAAAATCCCTTTGTATGATAAGACAATCAAAATCTAATTGTTGTTCTAATCTAAGGTACAAGAATAACAAATAGAACTTAAGTGTTTATATGTTTTTTCAAAGATCTTTGATGATATTTTTAACAATGAATCTCTCTATATATCTAATAATTAGTTTCTGATTTTTCTTGTTTAAGTTATGAAGTTTCTGATTTTTCTTGTTCAAGTTATGATTTGTCAATGCCCAAAATTCCTTATATAGGTCTTGATTGGTAGGGTTGATAGCAAAGCAATAGCAGTATGTTATAAAAATAGTATGCTACCGAAGCATTCTGCTCTCATAAATATCTTTATTAGTGATTGGTAAAGCATTAAGTGATTTATATATAAAAATATTATATAAGATTAATATAGAATATATTATTTTATTTCTAAATAATATAAATATATTTATATGAGGTTTTGTATTTTTATTGACAACAATAAAACATATTTAATTATATATATATATATTTAACTAAATTTTAAATGTGAAATATTATTCTTCTAAAATTTAAAATTATTTTATTTTAAGATTTTATTTTAAAAATATAAATTTAGGTTTTGGATACAAATATAATTTTGTGATTTATTAAATAAAATAATAAATTATATTAATTTTTTTAACTTTATATATTTTAAGTACAAATGTTCTACCAAAAGTTTCATATGAAAGCATCAGACAAAGATCATTTGCATTTTGTAAATGTTATCCAAAATGCTTTTGTAATAATTGTTGATTGGATAATAAGGCGCATAATGCTTATGTTAATGCTCTACCAATCAAGGCCATAGAATACTAAGAGTAGCAATAATTAGCACCAACAGTTACAATGGTTATCACTAAAAGTTGCAATGGTTAGCCAAATGTTATAACTATTAACACCAACAGTCGTAATGATTAACCGAAAGTTACAATAGTTCATTACTAAGTACTTTAATCACTAACAGTTGCAATGGTTTATCACCAAATGTTATAATGGTTTATCACTAATGGTTATTATCACAAACAATTACAGTTGTTCATTTAAACAATAATAATACTTCATATAAAAAATTTTACAATGATTCACTTAAACATCCAACATAGACTAGTGTTTATATGGATTAACTAGTGAGCTTATTAGAGTTTCAGATATTTCAAATAACATTTAAACTAAAAAATCACTTAGATTGAAGATTAATAGATCTGATCAAATCTAGGGAAAAAAACAACATGTGTAACATAAAATGGTCGAACTATATATTGTTTTATTTTATTAAGCATCATTAGTGACTGAGGACATGCTTAGTGTAACCGCAGCGGTATCGGCTACAGACGTTTGCAGATGCGGGTGGTTGTGGTTTTAAATGTTATTAAGAGATTTGGAGACTAAGACAAAGGTTAAAAAATATTTCGTTTGCGGAATACTTATGATTGGTTAACTACCAACTACAACAATGATTAAATAATAAATTAACAATATATACATTTTATATAATTATAAAAATATTAAAAAATCATATTATTATAATAAATATAAAAACTATATTTATAACAAATAAATTGTCAAAAAACTATAGAAAATATTTTTAATTTTTTTATAATATAATATATATTTTCGGTATTTATATTATTTCAATTTAAAATTTTAATTGAGTTTTTTTATTTTTATATATTATAGTTTTTTTGGATTTTTTTTTATTTAATCTTCCGTAACTTCAAACGCTAACTAGAACCAACTTTGGATTTTAGAGTTTTGTAGTAGTTTGAAACAATTTATAGTGTTTTCTATGAATGTTGTACAACGCCAACAATTGCTACCAATCGCCAAAGTTGCGTTTGCGGGTGATAGCAAAAAACGAATCATACCCTTAATGTATAGGATGGTCATTAACTTTTTTTTTTTGATTAAAAGTTGGTTAGTAACTATGTCATCTCTTGTTAAGTAAGTAATCATCATGTTGAAAACAAAGAAGTCCAACAAAAAAAAAAATAGTATAAAATTAGCAGATTACACATGGACCAACTAAAAAGAACTAGTCAACTAAAAACCACGTGACCAGCGGCGCACAACCACGCCCACGCGCAAGGCCTAGACAAAACCCACCCTCTATCCAATCAGCTACGGCCACCTCATAGTCCCTGACACAAGTGAAATAGACAAAAAACTCCCCATGGTAATTACAACTGAACCATTCCTTTATTGTTCGTCTTCCCTCTCATTCTGAAATATTTTCGAAAGAGAGAGAGAGATTAGAGAAGAAGAATGTGTGGAATATTCGCGTATCTGAATTTCCACGCGAACAAAGAGAGACGATACATTCTCGAGGTTCTCTTCAATGGCCTCCGTCGTCTCGAGTACCGTGGCTACGATTCCGCCGGCATCGCCATCGATTCATCTCTCTCTCAAAACTGCCCTACCTCTTCTCCTCCTCCTCTTGTGTTTCGTCAGGCTGGGAACATCGAATCACTCGTCAATTCCGTCAACGAAGGTTCCACTCTTCTCTCTTTCTCTGGATCTCCGATTTTCATTCCCAATCGTCCTTGTGATCTGTGGCTTTTGATTTGCAGAGATTACGAATACAGATTTGAACTTGGACGAGGCTTTTTACTTTCACGCTGGGATTGCACACACGAGGTGGGCTACTCATGGTGAGCCAGCTCCCAGGAACAGTCATCCTCAGTCCTCTGGTCCTGGTGATGATTTTTTGGTTGTTCACAATGGAGTTATCACTAACTATGAGGTCTCTTCTTCTTTTACTCATTTTGATTTGCTGTATATTTCTTAGCTCTTATGCTTCTTTATTGTTCTTGCGTCAGGTATTAAAAGAGACGTTAGTCAGGCATGGATTTACGTTTGAATCAGATACAGACACTGAAGTCATTCCCAAGCTTGCTAAATTCGTTTTTGACAAGGCTAATGAAGAAGGTAAATCCTTTTGATGTCAGCAAATGTATTATTTTTTAGTTGTAGATCCATTTATACTAACATTCACTGTGGTACATCTGTTTCTTGTAGGTGATCAGACTGTAAGTTTCTGTGAAGTTGTCTTTGAAGTGATGAGACATCTCGAGGGGGCTTATGCTCTTATTTTCAAAAGCTGGCATTACCCCAACGAGTTAGTTGCCTGCAAGCGTGGAAGTCCATTGCTTTTGGGCGTTAAAGTAAGTTACTCTCATGTAACATCTGAACAGTTCCTAGGGCAGATTAGCAAATCTATATGTTTGGGAATACTTATGGGTGCTTCTTTTAGCCTGGATTAGGAGATTTCATATTGCTTCTGGTTATGCTTATTTAAGATTCTACATGGATCACGATGCTAGCTTTATCTTTTTTTCACTCACATAATCGAAACCTCTTCAGCTAGTAAGAAACTGCAGTATACCTCTTTTTTGCATGATTTTGTAGGAGCTAGACCAAGATAAGAGCAACACTCATGTTTTCAAGGATGCCCACTTTCTTTCCAAGAATGACCATCCTAAGGAATTTTTCTTATCTAGTGACCCACATGCTCTTGTTGAGCATACAAAGAAAGTGTTGGTGATTGAAGATGAAGAAGTTGTTCATCTCAAGGTATATACTCATTATTGTTATTGTCAGTGTGTATTCATTCCTTGCTAACATCAAGTATGAATGTTCAGTTCCTATTTGGATTTTTTTGTTTTTCAGTAGATAGGAAGTAGTTACATTATTATGGAAGCTATTTAGTTACTTTGATATGTGCTCACGTCTTCCACTTTTATCAACAGGATGGAGGCGTTGACATACTTAAGTTTGAAAGGCGTAATGGATCATCTAGACCTGCTTCAGTGGAACGTGCATTATCTGTTTTAGAGATGGAGGTTGAGCAAATAAACAAGGGCAAGTATGATCATTACATGCAAAAAGAAATCCACGAGCAGCCAGAATCTCTAACTACTACCATGAGAGGTAGGCTTATACGCGGTGGTTCACGCAAACCGAAAACAGTCCTCCTAGGTGGATTGAAAGATCACCTGAAGACCATAAGGCGCAGCCGTCGTATAGTTTTCATAGGGTGTGGGACAAGTTACAACGCTGCTCTTGCATCAAGACCTATCCTTGAAGAACTCTCTGGTACTTACTGCACTATATTCATGTGTGTTTACTTCATTTTAATTGACCCTCCTAACTTAGTTATTTCCATAGGTATACCAGTCAGCATGGAGATTGCTAGTGATCTCTGGGACCGGCAAGGTCCCATATACAGAGAGGACACCGCAGTGTTTGTGAGTCAGTCTGGAGAAACCGCAGATACATTACTTGCTTTGGATTATGCTCGTGAAAACGGTGCACTATGTGTCGGGATAACTAACACCGTTGGGAGCTCCATAGCTAGAAAAACAGACTGTGGTGTCCATATTAACGCAGGAGCTGAGATCGGTGTGGCAAGTACAAAGGTAGTTTTCGTGAATATCTGAATATATTCTACATATAATGTTTATCTTTCCAGATTTGAAGTTAATAAAAAACTTATGCTTTCCCCAGGCATACACAAGTCAGATCGTGGTGATGGTAATGCTAGCTCTAGCCATTGGAAGTGACACAATCTCCAGCCAAACTAGACGAGAAGCTATAATTGATGGGCTACTTGATCTACCGAGTAAGTTGAGTAAACATATCACAGAAGCTTCTTCTTCTTAAGCAATTTATTTTCTTCATGTTTGATTGCAGATAAGGTTAGGGAAGTACTAAAGCTAGACGAGGAAATGAAGGATCTAGCGCAACTGTTGATAGAGGAGCAGTCACTGCTTGTGTTTGGCAGAGGATACAACTACGCAACAGCATTGGAAGGAGCACTGAAAGTAAAAGAAGTATCACTTATGCACAGCGAAGGAATACTAGCAGGAGAAATGAAACACGGGCCTTTAGCTTTAGTTGATGAGAATCTACCCATCGCTGTGATCGCCACTCGTGATGCTTGTTTCAGCAAACAACAATCTGTGATTCAGCAACTACACGCACGCAAAGGGAGATTGATAGTTATGTGCTCAAAAGGTGATGCTGCGTCTGTGAGCTCGAGCGGATCTTGTAGAGCAATAGAGGTGCCTCAAGTGGAAGATTGTTTACAGCCTGTTGTTAATATAGTGCCATTACAGGTGAATTCTAATCTCTTACACCAATCTGATCTATATATCTTCTCTTCTGTTTAAGTTTAATAGTCTTTTGTTTTTTTGTTTGTTTGGTTGGGGCAGTTATTGGCTTATCATCTGACTGTTCTGAGAGGTCATAATGTTGACCAGCCGAGGAATCTAGCGAAAAGTGTGACAACTCAATAGAGAGGCAAAAGGGAGAATGACTAGTTCTGTATAGTTTTCCGAATGCATTTGGATTTTTGTGTTAGTCTCGTTAAACTCAACGTATTTTTTGTTATCTTTTGAGTATCACACAAATGAAACTTAACCGAACCAAAATTTATGTAAGGTTTTTTTTGTGGAGAAAATTACTCAGAGTCACAATTTCACTTTACAATTACAGAATAAAGCACATTCTGTTTGGAAAACACTTTTTGTGTGTGAATTTCCCAACATGCATATTTGATCAGATTTATAACCACATATGACTCAATAATTCAGACTCACCCACTGTTCATTTTCGTTCCATCAAAACTTTTTCATTTTTGTTGAATCTATTATTCTTCTCTAATTATTATTTAAAACTTTTTTGGAAAAACCATTCTCTGAAACTCTAATGACTCTAACAAGACTATGTCGTGTTCTCTTTCTCCTCGTCAACTTAATTCATCATCGAAACATTTTTTTCCAAAATGGGAAGTAAAATCTCATGCTTTAATTGAGATTCATATGTTTTCGCTCATGCTTCCTAAATTTCTCTAGGGGTGATTGAAAAACCCTTTTAACATCACATGTTTGCTCTTCTCTTTTCTTCTTTTTTTTTATGCATGCACATATCACATACATTGTTGTTTTCACAAAAATTAAAAATACAAAAACTGCTTAAGGTGTTCGGCCAATGTTCTATAGGAATAGATATGTCCACAAATGGTGAATGCAAAAAATGCTTAAGGTGTTCGGACGAAGTTTCTTGTTGTCCACATCCACTATTACGAAATTTTCTCATGGTACACACCTTTATCCACAAGATACAGACTCTTATTTTCTCATGATACACACCCTTATCCACAAAATACACACTCTTATCCAAATTCACTATTAAGAAACTTACAGCACACGAAACCCATATAATCTGTTTTAACTACATGACTTGGAACCATAGCGGCGAATCTCATCTCTAAAAGTGCACGGTCCTCTCATGTGGATCACGTCTGATGAACATAACCGGACAGATAGAAACGGTGGCTCCATCTATTTCTGGGCTGAAGAGAAGAGGGGCAGTGGTTACTGGTGACCAAAATTGTCTTGACGTTTAGACGAACATGGCGTATTCATTTATACCCGAGTAAACTTGGACGGTTCTGCTCCTTCCAAGGTGTGAACACATTCCATTGCACAATGGTGTGGTGGTCATATTGGCTATACTCTCAAGTGTTCTTTGTCTCCCTGCTGCTGTAAAGTAAATCTTGTCCACGAGTCGTTGTCCACACAACGTTTAAAGTGACGATATCAACGAAGCTGTTTTCTCCATCTGTTGTCTCGTCCACAGATGATTCAAGATATGTACTTTTTAACATGTTTTTCATGTTTTTAGATTTCATGGGTAGTCAGTGTTTTGTTGAGATTTTGGTAACATGAATCTATTTTCAACATGAGTCCATGTCCACGTTTTTATTCTTTTGTTAACATGAGTCTATGTCTACATTTTCCTTCTCTTATCCACATGAGTCCTTGTTCACCTGACTACATGTCCACAACTCCATGTATTATTTTTGTTAACATGAGTCATCTTGTTAACATGAGTCCATACCCAAACACATCACCCGAACAAAAATTACCCGAACCAAAATCACTCGAACACAACTCAACAGACCACAACTCAGCCATCCACAAGGGCAATTTTGCACCCCCTCCCCCACCCCCACACCGAAAAAAGCAATTACATCATGTCTTTGTTAAACTGACCTACTTTCCAAGATTCAATTTTATCCACTCGATTTAAGATTCAATCTCATGCATTCGTTTTCCACAAAGGTAATTTTGACAAACCAACCCCTTGGCCCCACCAGAAAGTATCCCACAAGTGCGAAATGTTTTTCAATGTAAAATAAAGACAAAATTTGACTTTTTATGTAATCAACTCTTTTTGTATTGACTAAATTTCATTTATAAAAGTCAGACATGTATAACTGGAATTGGATACAATAAAAGTCCAACAAGAGAAAAAAATTGCTAATGTGTTCAAAAAAAAAAAAATACTAAAGCCCAAAGAGAGAAGCGGTGCTGATCAAATCAGGCCGTAAGCCCTCGAAGCTTCACAAGACACGCGTGTAACATGATGCATGAAACTGTCGCCACCGGACGAACTCTACAATCACTCATCTGTCTCAATCGCCACTTCACCGCAACACAATCGGATCTATGCCTCACAAAGGAAGCATCGGTTCTCGTAACTGTGACTCCCACTGAAACATCATCTCTTCTACGGCCCTATTCTCTCTTTACCAATTTTCTTCTGCTAGTAACTTCAATCCGGAGAATTTGTCCCCCACCCCAAGACAGCTTGAGCAAGCACAAAATTATCCCGTAGCACTTAGTATAATTTTTTAAGCAAAAAAAAGAGATGAAATAAGGAACCGTGAACTACTATGATTTTAGGTTGAAAAACACTACAAATTTCATCAAACAAAAAAGATACTTAGGCAAAAAGTATATAAGATCGAAGATTTACATCAAAACACACAAAAAATGAAAATCTCATCTCCTTCCAAAATATCGCGGCAAGGGGTGAAAAAGAAAATATAATTTTCATGTAAGTATTTTTTCATGTAAGATTAACTTTTATGAAATCTACCAAGATTAAAATCTAGATTTATATTTAATTCAACTTTAATAATATTCTAGATAGGAGAAAGAAACACTAAACTTGATCCATGCTTAAATGTAATTTCACCAATTGATCTTTTTCTTTCTAATCTTTTCTTTGGTGATTTCCTTGATAGATAAAAAATCCTAAACTTTTTTTAATCTCTCTTTGATAATGAGTATTGTTATGGTGTGTCTAGAAACACTTTTCTTACATAAGTAAAAATGATATGTAAGTCAACTTTTATATTAATCAGAGGGATGATATTAATCAACACAACTTTTCAACGTAACACTTTGATTAAATAACTTCATTAACACACCATAACCTATAATCACACATATATATATAATCACATATCTATATATATATATTAAATCTTATAGTAATATATATTTCATTATTATTATCTTTTATATATATGTATATGATAATAAAATTAAAAATATTTTTAAATATAAGGTAAAGAATGAGGATTATCAATTAATCCATCACGGTATTGAATTTTATATTAGAATATAAAAATATTAATAGAAACTTGAACTTTATATTAAACCAGTAGATACATAGGTCATATATAATATAAAACATTCTTGCATTCTTCCACTTTACATTTGTGTTGACTTAAGGGTTCAATAGCTTTAATGTGCAATTTTACATCAAGTTTGCTTGATCTTTACTAAAATTGTAAATGATCGAATAATGGTGGTTGTATGGCATTTAGTTGGCATAGTCCCTTCCATGTATCACAAATCAATTCCAATTCTATATCAATCCTTGTACGAGAAGAACATTTATTTCTCAAAAAAAAAAATATGTTATCTACAAACCATAAGTGTATACACATACTTTAAGATAACATAATTAATAAATCAGAAACATAATCTTTAAGTGAATTCCCAGTGTCAAATACATAATGAGCATCCCATAACTAAAATAGCAAAGCCTTATCTACAATATACATACTTTCTACATATTGGGTGGTGAACATTTAGTTAGCGGATGCGCTACCATCATGTCTGTCCTTATGTGCTCAAATTGCACTTTTTGTTTATGAACTTCTTCTTTAACAAACAAGTACTTTAACTCCATGTGCTTAGTACCCTTCGAGTACTTGTTGTTCTTTGAAAAGAAGACATCAGCAAAATTATCGCAGTAAATTCTCAGCGGCTTGGCTATAGTGTCGACAATCCGAAGCCCTGAGATAAAGTTTCGCAGACATAATGCATGAATTGTGGCCTCAAGGCATGCCACAAGAAAAGCTCTTATATATATATGAAAAAGGTAATTCTTTTCGATAACATTTTAAGTTTTTGTCACCAAAATAATCTTTAAAAATGAACGAATGAGCCTTTTAAAGTTTTTATCATCAAAATATTCCTTAAGAAAAAATGACCGAAATTATCCTTTTTATTTTGAAAATTTTATTTAAACCCTAAACCTCACCTCCAAAACTCTACAACATAACTCTATGTCCTAAATCTAGATTAGTTAAACCTAGAGGCATAAGTGTATATTTATACCATTTATAAAATTTATTTTGGTCATTTTTCTCTTTACAAGCTAATTTTGTGACAAAACTTTACAAAAATATTTTAGAGTATTTTTCTTAGGAAAATGCAGAGATGATTGGAACTTGACCGGAAGATTCCCTGATGAATCAAGCTCAGAGAGTAACACAAAATATAGGAAAATGCAGAAAAAGATTAAGGTTTAAATCTCAACTAGATTCTGACCCGCCCTTTCAAAATGTGGGTATATATTTTGTTTAAATTTTTTGAATAAATTAATTTTTATATTTTGGTTTTTGTAATTATATTTGTGTTTAATCATTTATTAAAAAATAATTTTATTAATATAAAAAGTAATACATAAATAATAAATAGATGGATCAAACATTTATCAATAGATTATGATCATGTAATTATATTTGTGTTTAATCTTTGATATCATGTTAATGAACAACAAAGAGAGAGAGATTAAATGTACCGTTATAATAAATCACTATAATAAATGTATCATTTTCTGTAATTATCAATTTTAATAATTTTAACTAATAATAACTTAATAAAATAAATGATTTTTCTTAAAATTTATAATATTTTCACAGAAAACAAAAAAAAAGTCTATATTTGTGAAACAATTTGTTTTCTAAAATATTAATCTTAATGAAACAGAGGTACTACAATATAGGGGTATAATTTTATTATTTTATTGTTGACCCAATAAAAAAGATCATGTGTTATTGCCTAAATGTACAAAGTAGCCCTGCGAGTTCGGTTTTCCGAAACCGAAACCAAACTGGACCGAATAATAGGTTTTCGGCTAACCAAAATTTTGATCCAAAATTAACCGAATTAAGTTTTGGTTAGGGTTTGGTTATCGGTTGTTTTCAGTTTTCACTTTTATTTTCGAAAATAACCGTTTTTGGTTTTCGATTAATTTCGGTTTAGTTTTCTTAAATTTTGGATATTTTTGGTTAAAATCGGTTATTTTCAATTCAATTTTTTTCTTTTTTTGGTTATTTTTTTTTTTTTTTTTGAAAATTGAAAAGCAAACACAACCGAACCAAAAATTGAATTATTTTTCAAAAATTTACCGAATTAAACCAAACTCAAAACCGTAACTAAAACCAAAAACCAAATTTTGGTTATGCTCGGTTGAGACAAAAACCACAGGGCTAGTACAAATTATGATACTAAAGGATAATAAAGGCTCATGAATGAGCTGTAAGATAAACCAGTCTCCTCCATTAAGAGTTGGTTTTTAATTAGGAAAATTGCTCTCTCTAACATGAAATGAAACTTTAATTAAGCATATGGGAAAGTATTTCATATCCATTGTGCTACTTTGAAACCCCAGATGATGATGCGCCTTTTACTAGGTCTGTTTATAGCACAAACAATTTAATTTTTTTTGTCAACCAATTAATATTTAGTATCTAACAAATCCTATAATAATTTTGGAAAAATAATAAAAAAAATGTATTTAACAAGCTTTGGTTTAGCTGAGTTATTGTTATTGTACATCAATTTTTATTAATTGTATAGCAATTTTTTGACCCCCAAAAAGTATAGATTTTCTCAAAATTGTGCCAAGCTCTGTGGCAAAAATGGCGGCTATAATCGATGGTGTTGGAATTGATTGGTTTTGTCAATTTTTAGTTCTGAGAAACTCATTGCTCCTTGCACAAATCCTCCATGTTCGGTTTCTTTTTTTTTGATTATCGGATTTGGATTTTGCATTCTCTCGTGTTTGATTTTTGTTTTACTACATGGTGTTGGTATTGAGATTGTTTATTGAATGAATAAATGGTATCGTTACAGCCCTGATTATATACAGAGGGAGCTATCTACATACTTGGTAAGGTGATATACGAGAGTTAATATAGAGTAATTACAGTAACGGGAATGTATATGTTTCTATATCTTATCACGCCCCCTCAAGACGGACGGTCGGGACAAGAGGCCGATCTTGATAGTGAGATTGTCAAAGCGAGCTCGAGAGAGGGGCTTTGTGAGTGCGTCAGCTAGTTGATCAGCGGTGTTGATATGAGATACCCGCAGCTGTCCACTCTGTATGTATCCTCGAACAAAATGATAATCTAGTGCTATGTGTTTCATACGAGAATGAAATACCGGATTTGCAGCAAGGTAGTTTGCACCTATATTATCGCAGTAGATGGTGGGTGTTGTTGGGACTTTGATGCCTAACTCCATGAGTAATGCCGTGACCCAAGAGACTTCAGAAGCAGTATTGGCAAGAGATCTATATTCTGCCTCCGTGGAGGATCGAGCAACACCGGTTTGCTTTTTAGAGGACCATGCGACTGGATGACGTCCAATGTAGACAATGTATGCTCCAGTAGATGTGTAGTCGTCCTTGTTTCCAGCCCAATCCGCATCAGTAAAGGCATGTAGAGTAGGATTGTTGGTGGCATGAAAGAAGACCCCTCGAGTTTGTGTGCCGGAGAGATAGCGCAGGATCCGTTTGACAGCCGTCCAATGGTCATTCGTAGGTCTGTGCATAAACTGAGACATTTTGTTGACAGCAAATGAGATGTCGGGCCTGGTTAAGGAGAGGTATTGCAAGCCTCCCACCACTGATCTGTATTCTTTTGCATCGTCTAGAGGAGTGCCGGTGAGAAGAGTTAGATGAGACGGTGAGGAAAGTGGCGTCGAAACTGATTTCGCATTTGCCATGTTTGTACGCTGAAGGAGATCTGCAATATAACGTTGTTGTGTCAAGTGTAATCCAGAAGCAGTACGAGTGCATTCAATACCAAGAAAATATGTAAGATCACCCAAGTCTTTAATTGAAAAACGATGAGAAAGAGAAGCGATAAACCGAGTTATGTGTGTCGTGCTGTTGCCAGTGATGATAATATCGTCGACGTATACGAGCATGTACAAGAGGATGCCTCCTTTGTTGTAGATGAAGAGTGATGCATCTGCTAAGGAGTTGGTAAAACCCGACTGAAGTAGAAACAAGCGGAGCTCGTTGTACCATGCACGAGGAGCCTGTTTGAGGCCATAGATGGCTTTGCGAAGCTTGCAAACAGCTGTGGAATTGTCTTTATCCTGGAAACCGGGTGGCTGCATCATATAAACTTCATCATCGAGGTTCCCTTGAAGGAAGGCTGTGGTGACATCTAGCTGTTTAAGTGGCCAATTACATGTAACAGCAGTACTGAGAACAACGCGAATTGTTGCAGGTTTAACCACCGGACTGAATGTGTCATTGTAGTCAATGCCGGGACGTTGATTGTAACCTTTAGCAACTAGTCGAGCTTTGTATCTTTCAATGGTACCGTCAGCATGTCTTTTGATTGTGAAGACCCACCTGCAACCAACAACATTTGAAATATTAGAACAATTGACAAGATCCCAAGTATGGTTCTGAAGCTGAGAGTTAATTTCATCGGCCATGGCTTTGCGCCAATATGGATTTTTAAGAGCTTCAGCAACTGAGGTTGGGATGGTTGTAGGTGGTGAAGTAGAAACTTCAGTATGAAGATTAAGTTTTTGAATCGGCTTAGGAGTGCGATTGCTTGTGCGACGAGGTGGAAGAGCTTGAGTTACTGCTGGTGGAGCAGTCTGACTTGGTTGGATATCGGTATCGGTGTCTGCGACAGGAGGATTTGGTGGAGCAGGAGGTATTGTAGGCTCTGGTAGAGCCGTGGGAGAAGGCATTCTAGCCGTGTTGGATGGTGCCACTTGTTGTGGTGGTGATGGGGCTCCAGAACTTGGTGATGATGCCTGAGACGTATTACCTGCAATGGGAACAACAGAGACAACAGGAAAAGTAGAAGTAGGAGAAATTTCTTCCTCAGTAATATCGTGAGATAAAATAGAGGTTGGTGTTGCAAATGGAAAAACAGATTCATGAAAAACTACATGTCTCGAAGTGTAAACTCGAGATGTTTCTCTATCTAGACAGAAATAAGCACTTTGAGTAATCGAATATCCTAAGAATACACATGGTTTTGACCTAGCGTCTAATTTATGAGATGCATAAGGTTTAAGCCACGGGAAACATAAACATCCAAATATTCTAAGTTTTTGAAAGTTTGGTGGCTGACCATGTAACGACTGATAAGGGTTTTTAAAAAGCAATGGTTGTGATGGCATCCTATTAATTAGATACACAGCTGTCCCAAATGCGTAAGGCCAATACGTCCGAGGCATGGAAGCATGGGATAATAGGGCTAGACCCGTTTCGACTATATGTCGATGTTTGCGTTCTGCAATCCCATTATGCTCAGGCGTATGAGGCGGACTAGTCATATGAGAAATTCCATTGGATGATAGAAAGCTAGCAAGACCAATGTACTCGCCCCCATTGTCCGTATACAGGGTTCGAAGCTTTTGACGAAATTGATTTTCGACCAAAACTTTGAACCGAGTAAAAATTTCAAAAACATCAGATTTTCTTTTTAAAGGATACAACCAAGTGTATCGTGTAAAATGATCAACAAAAATTACATAGTATTTAAAACCATCTATAGAAATTATTGGAGAAGTCCAAACATCCGAGAAAACAACATGAAGAGGATGAGTGGATTGTAAAGTCGAATTTGCAAAAGGTAACTTATGCATTTTATTAATAGAACAAGCAGTGCAAGGATGAGCAAGCAAAACATTTGATGAAATAGGTAAATCATATTGATAAACAATTTTTTGAAGAATAGAAAAAGCAGGATGGCCCAAACGTGAATGCCAATCCGTCATACTAGTTTTAACAACTGAAGCAAATGAAAGAGATGGAGATTGTGAAGTAGAAAGTTTCGGTCACTCATAAGTGCCAGCTTTAGGCTTGCCTTCCAGACGAAGAGCCCCCGTTTGTAAATCTCTCACCTGGAAGTACGTAGGAGTAAATGTAACAGCAACACCATTAGTTTTGCACAATTGAAAAAACAGATATCAAATTCTTATCAAGTGATGGAACACATAGAACTTGATTAAGAAAAAAAGGTTTAGTATAAGATGGTAGAGAAGAAGAACCAGAATGGGATATGTGAAGGCCAGAACCATCGCCTAAAAGAACATCATCACCGCCTGTATATGGGTTGTGCAAAGAGAGATTGGCGAGGTCTGAAGTCATGTGATGCGATGCTCCAGAATCAAGAAGCCAAGTAGAGCTGTCAGACATCATTGCTGCATTTGCACGGGGATGGCAGTTAGAGTGAGTTGGTGCAGCATACCACTGTGGTTGTTGCATAGGTGCAGTCGGCCACTGTGGTGTCAAAGTGTTGCCTTTTACCATACGGAACTCGGGGCAGGCCTTAGCACTATGTCCTTGCACCGCACCCCACATGCTTGACATCGACCCAAATATGGCTTAGGGAAGTGTTGTTGCTGCTGCTGTCGATTGTTGTTGTTGCTGTGACGATGTTGCTGGTTACGGTTGTAGTGCTGGTGCTGTGGACGTGGGCGAGTATCTGTGGCATTGGCTACGATGGGAAGAGGAGTAGTAGACTGAGTGGTAAGAATCATTGCCTCTCTGTTTAGTAGGCGTTCGTGAAGTTCTTGGAATGAGATTGGACGATCTCTAGCATTGACAGCATCCACTTCAGGCTTGTAGTCTTCACCAAGTCCAGCAAGTATCTGTTCAGTAAGATCCTCTTGATCCATCGGTGCACCAAGTTGTGCAAGTTCATCAGATTTGGTTTTGATGACACGAAGGTATTCACTGATTGTTTGTGTGCCTTTAGCACATGCTCGGATCTTCAGCCTTAGTTGACGAAGGTGACCTCGTGTCGGATTTCCAAACGTTGCAGCAAGAAGATCCCAAACTTCTTTGGATGTGGTGGCACTGGTGACAACAGGTTGGACGTTGAGGGAGATTGCCCCGATGAGAGCAGAGTATAGAAGACGATCTTGTCTTCTCCAAGGAGCGAATGCTGGATTTGGAACGGAAACACCTTCGGTCATGAGGGTTGATGGTGGAGCATCATTGGTGGAATCGATGAAGTGATGGAGTTCATGACCATCAAGTAGAGCCCGAACCTGACGACTCCACATGAGATAATTTTCGTTGGTGAGTTTTGTGACACTCGACATATTAACGGAGAGCAAAGTAGTTTGAGGATTCTGGGCATTGAACACTGCTGTTCTCTCAGCCGTAGCTTCTGAACCCATTTTAATGGCGATGAGAAGAAGATATTTTTAGGTGGAGAAGAAGCTAGAAGAAGAGATAGAGGAAGATGACGGCTAAAGAAGAAAAAAAAAAAGGTGTTAACCTAGATATGGCTCTGATACCATATTGAGATTGTTTATTGAATGAATAAATGGTATCGTTACAGCCCTGATTATATACAGAGGGAGCTATCTACATACTTGGTAAGGTGATATACGAGAGTTAATATAGAGTAATTACAGTAACGGGAATGTATATGTTTCTATATCTTATCAGTTGGAACCATTATTCTGTTAGATTTTAGATTTGTAAGATTTTAGCAGTTATTTTTTTTTTCTAATTTGTGTAAGAAGTTATATATACTCTCAGAAACTGATTGATAGTGTTGTTGTGGTATACGTTTTTGTCTCTGATTATTTTTCCTTCCCGTCTATAATAATTCACATGTTTTTTTTGTTTCCTTTTTGTATTGACACAACTGCTTCCACAGGGTCTTGAAATAAAACTGCAAAAACCACTAATGTCGCTTACTGCCATAGAAGACAAAATTTTTGAACAAATTTTCTCTCCATATGTGCATCGCTTAAGGTTTCAAATCGCATCTCTTATACAACCGTTGTGAGTTTTTGTTTCGCTATGGAAATCATCACTCACATATTTTTTTGTTAAATTCAATCTTATTCTCGACTATTATTATAAAATTTGCCAGTGTAATTTCAGATTCGAAAGAAGTGAAACGAGTTTGCTAGCTTTCATGTTTTGCCAATTTGTGTACTGATTAAAGTTTGACCTGGCGATTGTCTTTTCAGCAGTTATGGTCTTGGATTTTCCCAGTGTATGAAGCTTGATATTTATTTATTATTGTCTTTTATGAATATTTTAAAAGACATATGCATATCTATATCTTTGTTTATTCTTTACCTAAAATACTTTAAACATACCGGTTTTATGTGTAGATATCTGACATCCAAACTTCGGTTAACAAAATGACCATGTCGGCTATTGTAAGTTTTATTTGGATTAACTTTGTAATACCCGGTTAACACTTATGAATATATATTACTCTATCTTTTATAATAACTTAACTCGAAGCCATAATGTATTATTTGGTTCTAATATGCAATCACATTAGAGATACATGAATCATTTTCTAGCTATTATTCTCATAATTAGGATTGTTTATGTATTATTCGGTTATAGTGCACATTCATTATAGGTGATGATTGTTTTGTTAGTTTTTAGATTTTGGTTTTTGGTTTTGCAGTAGATTTTAGTTTTTTGAAAAACTTGAATGGTGGTTTTAGATTTTGGTTTTTAGTTTTTGGTTTTTACTTTTAAAAATAATGAAATAAAGAATATTATTAATAGTAAAATATTTACTCTTGAAATTTAAAAATAAAATAGTATTATTATAAAACACAAATTTATTAATAAATTTATTTTAAAACAAAAACTTCAAATATAAAATAAAAATTATCTTGAATCCCATAAAGACGAAGAAATTTGATCTGGAATGCCTTCCGTATAGTGAACATGAGTGTTATTATGTTCTTCGTCTTCATCTGAATCAGAGTCTTCAGCTGGCACATTACCAGTTGTATAGTCCGAATCAAAATCAACATCTCCTAAATTTGAGAGCCTAATAAAATTATGTAGCACCATTGTAGCTGCAACAACTCTTCTTTGAACATGTATGATGTACCTTGGTTTCTCTCTTAAAACTCGTCATTTTCCTTTCCAGACACCGAAAGTCCTTTCAATAACAGAGCGTAGAAAAGAATGTCGTTTGTTAAACATTTCTTTGTAACTACTGGGTGGACTAGCTCCATCGTATTGGCTAAGATGATATCTTTCCCCTCTATATGGAGTAAGAAATCCAGGTCGAAGAGGATAACCAGAATCTCCCAAATAATATTTTCCAAAAGGTGCCGTCGGAAATTGATGAGGCCCCTCCATTGCTAGTGCTAAAACTTTTCATCATGATCTGATCCCGGAATACCTATATATGCATATGTAAACAACATGTCCATATTACATATAGCTAAAACATTCATAACCGTATCACTTTTCCTGTTCCAATATTTTTCTGAATCTTTTCCCGCAATAGTGACAGGAACATGTGTTCCATCGATTGCACCTATAAATCCTTTAAAGTAAGGCCAATAATTTCTATTGGATTGTAACCTAGGATGAGGTTGTGTGAGCTCATCCGGACCAGGTCTAAGCAAATGAACTGCCATTTTTTCAAGAGCATTCAACACTTCATGGAATTTTCTACTTATTGTTTCTTGTGAGTGACCAAATATCTTCCCCACAAACCTCTGAGTAACATTTTGAGCACATATGTTAAGGAATATTGCAACACTTTTCTGCATGCTTACATTATCAGTCTCCTGATAATCCTTCTTAAGCTTTTCACATAACTGATTGTATACTCGTGGATACATTCGAATTATGTTATAGCATTGTACGTCGTGACCATGAAGTAACTCATATACATATCTTCGACCGCGTTCTGGATCCAGGTTCATTCGTTGCCTTTCTATACTCACATAATAATGATCGATGAAGGATTCTCCAAAATTAATGCTTCCATCTTCTGCTTCATCATCTTCAAGTATTCGGTAAAATGCTTCTTTCTAACAAAGAAAACAAAAAATTAATTTATTAAAATAAATAAATATTATTTTATAAATAAGAAACATAAAATAAGAAATAATTATTGAAAATTAAACATGAATTAATATCCGAAAAATAAAATTATTCAAGATTTTAAACTTTCTTATTCAGCTTCTCGATCGATTCCTGTCATTCTTTCGAGATATTTTATTCTAGCATCGTCGTCGGGTAGTGTAAGATAAACACGTGCATGTGTCTCATTAATTTGAAGCACAGTCATTGCTCCCCAATATAATGAAGAGTCATACTGAAGACTTGGGAGTGTTTGTAACGAGGCAATGACACGTTCAAGCTTGTTATGTTGGGCTCGTTCATAAAGTTCTGTTCGTTTCATGTAGGCTTCGCTTGTCACGAAGTCATATGAAACCTTCGTTGTTCCTCGTTTACGTGCTGAAGATGAACTACGTGAAGTGTTTCCGTACACTCGTTTGGAACTCTGTTTGTAGGAAGACGGTGTTTCGTTTTGATTTCTTGAAGGCACATCAGAATCATCTTTTAGATTCACAGTGTCATATTCATTCTCGGTAACCATCTCAGACTCGTTATTTTGATCCACTCCAAAACCTGGATAATATCCATCATCCGTTGAAATGTGTTTGTCTCCAAAAATTCGATCCAATCTGTCGAGATCAGTGAGGGGGTGTGCCCGGAGCTTTGAAGCATCATGTATTTCCTAAATTAAAAAAAAATATTACACTTTCCTAATTATAAAATTGATGGCTATGATATTCAAAGATTACCTGAATACGGTCATTCCACCATTCTTCTTCCATTTGAATAGCTTTTGTGGTCTCTTGAAATGTAACTCCAGCCATACGACCCAATCGGCGATAAATGTCGTAAAAAAATTTTATAGAGTAAAACTTGTTTTTCAGTGGAAGCCATTCTAGATTTTGACATGTTGCTTCTCGAAATTCATTTTTAATTCGCGTTTTACTCTCTTTTTTAAAGGACCAGTATGCGAATTTAGTCTTTCCATTTCATTTTCATATATTTCAAGAAATATATGAATCATGCTATCGTTCCATTGTATTTTTCCCTTTAATATATCATACATTAATTAGTTAGTTAAATTATATTATCAGTCAATTTTAAATATTTATTTAGTAAATAAATACCTCTTTGCCATTTGATGATTGTCCTTGGTGTGACATACCTATAAAAAGATACATTATTAATAATTAAAATTTGTGGACCTTAATATTATAAAATAAATACTTCCCAGCTATAGATTTAAATTCAGTTCTTATGAACTTGTTGAAAAAAGTTCATAAGTATTGTTATTTTTTATTTATAATAATACATATATTTATGCCATAACAATATTTTAATAAAACTTAATTCTACGTGTAAACATAAATAAGAACTAATTCTACATGAATGAACGATTGTTTATAAAACACAAATCAAAACATCAATAAATTAACTTTACCTTAACAAAACTTCAACCACTTCCAAATAAAAGTGTAAGAAAATTCTAAATGCTTAGAAAAATAGAATAGTTTTAAGGTTCACTAGCCTTTAACCCGCACGCCCGTGCGGGTGTTATTTTTATAAATGTTAAATATTTTAAATAATTTGTTTGATATAATTGTATATATGATTGGAACTTAATATTTGATATCCGTTATCCGATCCGGGATCCCATCCGCTTCGAAAAACGGATATTCGGAGATCCTGATAGTGATTTTACGGATTTGATTGATCCAGGTACAAATTCGGATATTAAAATTTAAGTTTAGATATCCGGATCCGTATATTAAATATTTAAAATTTAATATAGTTATCTATGTATATTGTATATACTTTTATATAAAATAAGTAAAATTTTAATTTTATTAAATTTCAATTATTTTTAAGGTTTTTTAAATAATAATTTTAAATAGACTAAATAGATGGTTAGTTAGTCTGAATATCCGTATGTATTTAGATTTTAGTCTGAATATCCTAACCCTGAATATCCAGATCCGGATAACAATTCTACGAATTTGATGAATGCATATTAAAATCCGTATATCTTAAAATACCCCAGATATTTGATCTGTCCTAGACCTAACTGTGTATATGTATTATATGGTGATTAAAATTTTAAATTTATAAATTACATAAGTTATTTTTATTAGATATATATCGTACAAATGAATAATACATTGTATTTGTTTGTATATATAATCATTTATAATAAATATTAGTATGTATTTTAGTCATTAAATTGTTATGAAAAGTTACATGATTTTGTTATTATAAATGAATAAGTTCAGATTATTATCAAAAATTATTAACATTATTATCTTTTTATAGTTCAAATGTAGTTGTGTAACTTATATGAATATGAATAAAAAACAAACTAATTTAATGCTATATATGTATAATTATATTTTTATTATAAAAATTTAGAAAACACATATACATTTTTGTATAAAGTCATTATTTCCAATAAAAAAAGTTGTTAATGGGCTTAGCCTAGATTTATCTTTTTTCTTGTTAATAACTAATTTTTAGATGTTTGGATGCAAGGATAATATTAGTGGCATTCTTTGTAAATATTAGGTAAAAGTAATGGTTATTTCCTATTTGTACTTCACTTTTAATAGATTAGATAAGTAAAATTTTAATTTTATTAAATTTCAATTATTTTTAAGTTTTTTTAAATAATAATTTTAAATAGACTAAATAGATGGTTAGTTAGTCTGAATATCCGTGTGTATTTAGATTTTAGTCTGAATATCCTAACCCTGAATATCCGGATCCGGATAACAATTTTACAAATTCGATGAATGCATATTCAAATCCGTATATCTTAAAATACCCCGGATATTTGATCTGTCCTGGACCTAACTGTGTATATGTATTATATGGTGATTAAAATTTTAAATTTATAAATTACATAAGTTATTTTTATTAGATATATATCGTACAAATGAATAATACATTGTATTTGTTTGTATATATAACCATTTATAATAAATATTAGTATGTATTTTAGTCATTAAATTGTTATGGAAAGTTACATGATTTTGTTATTATAAATGAATAAGTTCAGATTATTATCAAAAATTATTAACATTATTATCTTTTTATAGTTCAAATATAGTTGTGTAACTTATATGAATATGAATAAAAAACAAACTAATTTAATGCTATATATGTATAATTATATTTTTATTATAAAAATTTAGAAAACACATATACATTTTTGTATAAAGTCATTATTTCCAATGAAAAAAGTTGTTAATGGGCTTAGTTTAGATTTATCTTTTTTCTTGTTAATAACTAATTTTTAGATGTTTGGATGCAAGGATAATATTAGTGGCATTCTTTGTAAATATTAGGTAAAAGTAAGGGTTATTTCCTATTTGTACTTCACTTTTAATAGATTAGATGTTTACTTTGGGTGTGTTGTAGAATTGTAGAGTAGGTCTTATATTGTAGACTATTTACTCAACTTAATAATTTATTTATTTTAAAAATATTTATTTTTGTTTTTGGTTGTAAATAATTGTAGGAGGAAACCAGTTGAATAGAGATTTTGGTTTCTAAGAAGGAAATAGTAAAATGAATCAAAAACTAGTTTCCCTAAAAAAATAGAAAATATATTTGACCAAAATCATGATTGGGTAAAAAATGGTTTTTGGAAAATCAAAAACTAAAAACTAGTTTAGACTCTACAAAACAATCAACCTCGTAATCTAACAAATCAATACTTCTCTATTAATCTTAGTGATATGGAGCCCAATTCCGCTAACTAACATGTTAACTGATATTTTTTCTTATACTGTATTTTTTGATTATCCACAACATTATTTTAAAAACCTCTTCCCAAATGTGTTGTCCCCAACTAGAGCTAGAAAGTATGTCCGTTTGACCCGCCAACTTACGTTTTGGATATTTTTTTTCTTTCAAAAATCCATGCCGCGTAATATGCAAAGAAAAAAATACATGCATTTGTCCCACCATATTTGATGGTAACCCGCATGAGCCGCATATATTATTAAATATAATAAAATATATTTCTAATTACATTTTAATTATTGTAATTTTCAATAGAAAATGCCAATTAAGTTGGTAATTTGCAAAAATGAAAAAAAAACAGTAAAAAGTGGAGAGTGAAAGATGGTAAAATGACATTGTTATTCTTGTGAGTGTTTGAAAGATAGAGAAACAAACCAATGCCCCTCCTCTACTACTTGGCCCTTCAATTTTGAACTTCATCCATGTTGAGAGAGAAGGAGACGACAAATAGATAAAGGAACAAGCTTTAGTTAATATATATACAATTAAGGAATCTGTTTGGAGTTTGGATTTATGCCAAGTGCGATTTAGGGTTGAGCGGCGATGAACAAAAAATAAAGATATAGTGCAGCAGCGGTGTACCACTAGAGACACCTCTCTGATAATATTCTCAACATGTCTTTCTCCAATGGTAGATGGCCTCCGATAATCTTCTTGACATGTCTATGCTAGTGAATCTCTTTCCCTGTGTTTTTATTTGGTCATTTTTCTTAGTTTTGTTTTCGTAAACATCTTGCAATCGAAGAGCTGTCAAAATATTAGTGTTAAATTAGTTTAAACGGAACAAATATGTTTCTAGTCTATAAATTAGTTTAGCTGACTAATAAACATATGTTTTTGTATTCATATTCCTTGATTTTATCTTGGGTAATGTTAACTCAAATACATTTCATATAGTTACTATATAATTAAGCACACTTAAAATGTGATTATTTTATATCATTCGTAAATTAGAATGGTTATATTCCAATTTATCGAATATTTTACATATTAGCTGGTTATTATGTTAGAGGTCGGCTCATTCAAATAATTATCCAGACGTTATTATTGTTAGCTGGATTTTTTGATTAGTAGTCGATTATCACCATAGACTCAAAACTCTAATAAATTAACTTCTGTATATCAATATCCAGATATCGTTATTGTTAGTTGGATTTTTCAATCAATGGTTGGCTAAAGGTATAATAACTTTCACTCAGAGCCATAAAAACCTTAAAAGTAAGCTCAAAACATTTAAAGGTTTTGGAGAAATACTGATGAAAAATCTGTTTATTTGAAAGTTTTGGGGCCAAAATCGAAGAGTCACAAAGATTAGGGACCAAACATGCAAACTCGCAAAAGATAGAAAAGCTCAGATCTCCCACGACCGAAAGCTTACTAGAATCAATCACTTTGTGAACACCAGCACTACTCGATTTGACATCCTCAACCTCAAGCTTCGATCCTTCAGTCTCATATGTTTCAAATCAATTGAGACGTGGTGACTGATATGCTCGATTCCACTCTCTCGACTTCGCCTGCAACCTCTTGAACATGATGATACAAAGTCAAAGGTTGTATGTGATGGTGCTATGGCTTCGGTTCCGACAACTCCACAATCTCAGGGACGTGACGATAACGACGCATCAACGAAGAAGTTCTGAACAACTTTCACACCAATTAGGATTAGCTGCATCTTTTTACCAAACAAAAATAAAATTAAGAACATTAGCATAAACTTGAAAAAAAAATCAAAAACATCAGATATAGATCTTGTTTTAGTTGGGTAAGAGTAAAACGGTTATTTTGGAAAAAAAAACAGCTCAACAAAATAATATTTCTTTTCATGGGTGCTAATATTGAAGTTATGGTTGTATAAGACGTCCGATCTCTCTTATACCTATAATTAAATACTTTTTTTTTTTAATTTGTGGGTTTGAGGATACTCACAACCGGTTCCGGTTAAATAAGCTCGACCCGCAACGTGTTAAACAGAACGAACCTGCGGATTTTGATTAAAAATTCCTACCCCCACCCCAACTTCTCTTATTATTTGACACGTGCAGTAATACATGACTTCTTTGCTGCCAAATCAATAAAGTTCACTATGCTCAACCATAATTAATTGTTCTTCATCTGATACTCTCCGATCTACTCTTCTTTTTCAATTGATCAACTGTCACCACACACTGCTTAAAATTGCTTGCACGCCCTCTTTGTCATTGTTCAAGACGTAAGGGCTTTTAGGTATGTCGTGGACTGATGAGAGTAGATATATTATAGAAGATTCAAAAAGTATGACCCACATGGGCTTATAATATAAAGCTTTAATCTATTGGATGTCGTCGCAACTTGATTTAATTTTCCTCCAACGACAACGGTTATCATAATTGTTAAATATGAACCAAAGTTGTCGGATAAACCAATCTGGTTTTACAAAATAATAATGATCTGGTTCAATCCTAGAATCTAACCGGTCTGGTCTAGTCTATATAAATTAAAGTGACTGCAACTAATCTTCAAAAAAAACCCTAGCAGACAAGCAGCCGACTCCACCACAGCGAAGAAGATGCCTCCCAGACTGTTCGACGATGACGACGGTGACTCTCCTCAGAACAATGGCCCCGTCGAGTTGGAGGTCGACGACGAATACCTTCGTCGGTTGGAATACAACAGAAGGCGCGACGATCAAAGGCGATACGAAGCGGCGGTGAGGGAAGGTGAAATCGTCGAGGACGAAGCCGAAGCCGAACCCGAAGCCGAAGAACCTTCTGATCCAGAGGAGGAGATCGGATTTGTTGAAGTCGCTAAGTGGATGGCTTCTTTGAATAAGTTAAAGAAACATGATCCTGCGTTTATAGCTACAGGACAGATCAATGATGTTGTTGTTGAGAAGAAGGATCGTAAGAAGAAGAAGAAGAAGAAGACAAAGAAGATGTACCTGAAAGATGTTCAGGCGCAGCAATTACTCGAGGAAGGTCCAGATGCTGGTGAGGAAGACGAAGGGAGGAGTAACGGTGTTCAGACTTACGGTGAGCAGCAGGAGGAGCTGAGGAGAGCTGTGTCTGATGCTGTGGAGGCTGGAGGGGAGGAGAGTGATGATGAGGATCTCTTGAAAGTCAAGGAAGGAGATGATGATGAGGAGGAGGAGGAAGAAGATGAGGAGCTTAAGGAGATGGCTGATGAGTATTTCGGTAAAGAGTCTGAGCTTGGTGAAGGTGACAAGTTCTTGAGAGATTACTTGCTGAAACAGATGTGGAAGGAGAAAGATGGCAAGAGCCTAGTGATTGATGAAGCAGAGCTTGATCAAATCTCAGATGACGAGGTCTTGGTTATTGAGCAAGAGGAGTTCGAGACTAAGTATCGTCATGAGGAGAAGGATGCAGGGGGGATTGTTATGGGTCAGTCTAGGATTGTTGAAGGTTCCGTGAGGAAGAAGGATAATGCGAGGAAAACACAGAGGATGAACAAGGTGGAGAGGATGAAGATGGCTGAGATGGAGAGGCAGGAAGAGCTTAAGCGGCTCAAGAATGTCAAGAAAAAGGAGATTAAGGAGAAGATGAAGAAGGTTCTTTCTATTGCTGGGTTTAAGGATGGAGAAGAATTTCCTTTAGATGAACGAGGCCTGGACGATGAGTTTGACCCCGAGGAGTATGATAAGATGATGAAAGCTGCTTTTGATGACAAGTACTATGGTGCTGAGGACTCAGAATTACATAGTGATGAAGATGATGATGATGAGAAGCCTGACTTTGACAAGGAAGATGAACTTCTTGGACTCCCAAAGAATTGGGATGTGATTCAAGGTGGGGATGGGTTTACAGCAACCAGAGAAAAGGTTTTGAAGCAGAAGGAGAATGGCGACAATGATGAACCTGAAGAGGAAGAAGAAGAAGAAGTTGAGGAGGAAGAAGAGAGAGAGGGTAAGAGGAAGAGGAAGAGAAAAGCATCTCTTGTGAAAAGAGCCAAGGAAGCTTTGATGGAGGAGTACTACAAGCTAGACTATGAGGACACAATTGGAGATTTGAAAACAAGGTTTAAGTTTGCAAAAGTACAACCAAACAGCTACGGGCTAGAGAAGGAAGAGATACTCTTCCTGGACGACACAGAGCTGAACCAGTACGTACCATTGAAGAAGATGGCTCCTTACATGGAAAAGGACTGGGAGGTGAACAAATACAAGGTTAAGGAGCAGAAACTTAAGTTCAATGAGTTGCTGGAGAGGATTGATAATCCTGATGAGAAGAGAAGCAAGAAGAAGAGCAAGAAGAGGGATGCTGTAGAGAAGAATAATGCTGTTGAGGAGAAGAAGCCAGTTGCACCGATAGCAGATGAAGAAGGCGAGGCTGAAACAAGCAAACTATCGAGGAAGGCGAAGAGAAGAAGACGTGAAGCAGAGAAGAAGCTACCTCCTAACAGAATGGTTGCTTATGGGAAGACAAATTGAACAATGAATCTAGGTAAGAGAGTATTGGTCCTTTCTAGTCTCTTTTAATCGGTTTTGATGTTTGGTTTAGACTCATTTCGTATTGTTTTTTTTATTTATCCTGGTTTTAGGACGGAACTCTTTGATCTGTTGCTCTTGGTTGTGTCCCTTTGATATGTTATAAATCGTCAGAAACTACAATTGAAATGTTTGATTGCTTACCTATATACGACTTCAAACTTCTCATCACCACCGTTGGTAGTTATGATTTGTAGTAAACTAGATCGTCGATTTACTGCATACGATTCCTTATGATCTTTGAAGAAAATGTGTGTGTTTTGCTGTTGTTTTCCCACATTCAGAGAAGAAGTTCATTTCAATTGGGATTTTGATACTGCAGCTGTAGTTACTCTTCCCACCGTGTGTTGTTGATAGAAGGTGAATGTTCTTTTTTAGTCCCACTCTTGTTTTCTTTCAGTTACTATGCAAAGGGATATATTAGTTTTTAGTTTAGTTCGCTCATGGTAGTTGTAGACTTGCACACCAAAGTTTTAGGTGCCCAAGACTTGGACTTTCGATCCTAGTTGGGCGTATGTTCCAATTTGAAGAGAAGTACTGAGATATCTTAATGATCACGGACTATGACGTTTGTTAGAGAGTATAATTTCAATCTCATTAACTTGTTATTCTGTCTTGATTGTGAAACTTCTTGTTCCTTCCGACACTGCATAGTGGAACACATATTCTTTTGTTCTTTAATCGTTCGTCGCTTCTGCTATAATATTCTTTATTGTGTCTCAGGACAATTGCTTTCTCGAAGCAAACTGGCTTGTACTCATCATTAGCTAAGCACATAAAAAATCTGGTTCTTTACCCTAAGTCGCTGTGATAATCTCGCTCAACCAATTCCCCATGTTCAACATGAGTCAAAACTAACGTATATATCAGCCACTTATTTAAAACAACTTATCGTAGGTACTCCAAACATAAAAACCAGATCTTCAACCACGAGTAAATTAAGAACCAAAGAAACAAGCACAACATATTGATACAAATCATACGGATATCCTTAATCGACCAAACTGAAACACACCACAATGATATATATACAACAAAACACATGAAGTGGTTCATTGTTCAAGGAGTAGATGTAGTTGTGGTAGGCGGGGGAGAGAAGAATGGAATGGATGGGAAGTTAGTTGGAAGAGAAGGAAGTGTTGTCGGAAACGTAGGGAACGTCCGCATTGGAGGAATGGTGGGAAGAGTCGTTGGTTGTGGCAATGGAGGACTTGAAGTGGGAAACTTGGGGAGAGTTGGTTGTGGTAAGGTTGATGGCAATGGAGGTACAGAAGTGGAAATGGTGGGAATAGTTGGTTGTGGCAAGGTTGATGGCAAAGGAGGTAGTCCCATTGTTGGGATAGGCAGATTTGGAATTTGAGGAAGAGGTTGTTGCTGAAGAAGACGGCGTGAGGCCAAGCAAGTGTTGATCTTGATAGAGGAAGAAAGACTCACTAAGAAAGCAATGAGAAAGAGCCTGTGTGATGCCATTTTTGGTGTGCTGATGAATCTGTACTAGGTTTAAGCCACTCTCCAATTGCTTCTTCGGTTTATTGCTTTGTGTTAATGAGAAAATCAGTGATATGCTATTGAGTTTATATAGTGGCAAGAGACTGCATAAATTACAAAATGTATCATATAATTGTTATATGTTTTTGGTAGATGTATTCTACTGTTTCTGTATGGTTGGCCTGATCTTTGTTTGTTAATGTGTTTTTAGATTATTTTGACAGTTTAGAGATTTTGTTTTTAGTTGGTTCAACAATCAAAACCTTCCAACTCTAATATACTTGTTACCTAACCACACTTGGTTTGTCAAAAAAAGGAAGTAATATAGATGTATTTGTTTATTTATTTATCGGGTGCCTATGAAAGAAACAGTAATATAAAGATAAAGTATCAACCATTATAAAAACACATGACTAAAAAAATTTGCACCGATGTAACCAAAATAGCTAACACAAGTGGGTACTAGTACATGGACATGGTTAGTGAATAGTGACATTTGATGTTGGTCAACTATATAGAGAATAAGTATTTAAACTAGAGAATGTGAATGTATTGATCACCGATGGAATTAGTCATTTAATAGCAATGTTTTCAAACTCGACTCGGACACTGAACCATACAACTTTCTGGATCACCGGACTATTGGTCAACCGCGGATTAATAAATAAATTAACTTTATTACAAAACATTAATGAAATACTTAACTTAGTTTTCTTTATTTTTATTTTCATTTCACTATCAAAAATATTTTTAACTATTTAACAATTTTTGTAACAAGTTAAGAATATCAAGACTTAAAATCCATAAGTATTTAAATGTCTAATACAAATAATAAAATTAAATGTGTAATCCAAAATAAACCAAAAGTAAAATATCAAATTTTAATAGATTTTGGATAACACAAACAAACTGATATCAAATCACATCAACTAATTTTAATTCTCTCCATCATCGTTTATTTCAGTTTCTTCAGGTGAAATAGTGGAATCTTCATAAAAAAATAAGATTATAACTAGAATAATCTTATCCATATTTTATATAATATAATCAGAAAGTTCAATCAATTTTTTTAAAAAATTATCATCAATTTTTTTTGGATTTATCACTTCATCATCTTTGAGATATTATTCAGCAAGAGCATTCTCTAATTCAATATAACAAGCTCGCAAGGTTCTTCTTCAACAATCCAAAATTTTGTTTTGTCAATAGATTCATTATCCACATGATCAATGATCTCTTCTTTTTTTTTTTCTGAGTTGTAAGTTAATTAGAATACAAAACAAATTCTAATAATGTAATTAATATATCAAAGAAAAATATAAGTAAATTACCTATTGGTTCAACCGATAGTTGGGTTCCGGGGTTTAACGGTTTTTGTGGGTTTATCGGGTTTTTAAATAATGTTTTTTTTTTCTAAAACCTGAACTGAATTACATATCGGGTCATCGAGTTTACCGGTTCGACCGCGGGTCCGGGTCGGGTTTCAAAACACTGTTTAGTAGGCCTTATTGAACTCATGATTAGGGGAAATTTTTCCAAATCTTTCTTGAAAATAGTATTTTATAAAAGTCGTTCTTAATCCAATTTTATTGAATTAATCATTTACTAATTTTTGAGCCGCGCTTTCAAAGCGCATGCATTTTTTTGTTAACCAATTTCAGAAAATTTGCATGAATTTGTAAGTTTTTATTAGAAAAAAAGTTATTTTTGATGTTGTTCTTTACTGTTTGGGTTTTAAGCAGTGCTTTTATATCCAACCCAGACCCATGGTCATACCGATAAACCCGGCGATCCGTATAAAGCATATGTTTACATATATAATTTGTTGGTGTTATTAATTTTCTTAATTTATATAACATTATATATATATATATATATATATATATATATATATATATGAGAATGAAAATAGTATAAAATGTCTATTTGACCCGTTCTCTATTATTTTCAAATGATTTTAATTTTTTAAAACTGGATATAACTTTTAATGATATAAAATATATTTGACAATATTTTGCTTATGAATATAATTTGTTTTGACAAATTCCCAAAAAAATATTGATATATTAAGTTATGGGATTTTATCTACATTAATATATTGTTTGTTAAGATATTTGCTTACATTATTCTGGTATTGCTAACATATTTATAAGGAAATTTTCCAAAAATGACCTAAAAATTGATTTTAAAAGTAAAAGTATACCCAACTTCAATCAAATACAAAGTAACCTAAAAGGTTAGTGAAATTACAACCAGTCACTTATGACCAAACAAAAATCATTATGTATTTTTACGGATGTAACTCCGGGACGTCTTCTCCTTTAGTAGATCTTCAATTTTTTTTTTATAATTTTTATAAAAGAATAGGTTTATGGGAGAAAAATTGAAATCATGTAATTATAAACATTTGTAAATGATATAAATTAAGATCTAGTAAAATTGAATTATTTTCAATATAGATTAGTGAATGTAGAATGACTCATGATATTCTTTGGTTTATGGTTTGATAATATATGTTATAGTTTTGTTTGTATTTTAGGATTTGATTTTGGAGTTTTGACTTCTTTTTTTTTGGAAAAATTAAGTTTGACCTATATGTGTTTAGTGTTGTGTATATTAAGCACTTTAAAATTGATTTTAAGTTTAATGAAGTGTTTGCTTATGTTTAGTTAGTTATTTGATTTTATGATTTTGTTGACTTAAATCTTCTAACAAATAATGCACTACAAAACTTCTGAGTGAATAATAAATTTAGGGTTTAGAAGACTTCTTTGAAAGTCTTCTAAATCAAAAATATTTAACATAATTGGAATTTTTTGTCTCCCTATATAAAGAAAGTTTACAAATTCTCTATTTTCGTGTCAAATGGCTGCAACAAAAATTTAATGTGTCTCACTTTAAAACTCTTCAACCTCTCTCTAATCTCTTTGAATTTGAAAATACCAAACTTTATATCAATTTCTCATTTTTTGTCTGATGTTTTTCTCACTAATTTATCTTGTTTTTGCAAGTGTTTTTTACATGGTTCTCATCTTCCACTCATTTAAATGTAGATCTATAAATTTTGGATATGTATTTTTGTGTATTCTATTGAGATAAATCTATCTCATTTCCACTCATTTTCTCTATTTTAGATCTGAGTCAGACTTTGGAAGTCTTCCTGGAAGTCCTTCTAATAGAGTCTTCTCCTATGTCTTCTCTTTCTTAACAGATCTAAGCATTTGATAAGTCTTCTTATCTGATTTTTTTTATTTGGTAACCTTTGGTTTCTTAAAATTCTTATATTTTCCCAAACTAAAACTCTCCAACCTATCTCTAATCTGTTGGAACTTGAAAACACCAACTTTATATCAATTTATTAAATGTCTTTCTCACTAATTTTTTTTTTTTGCATGTTTTTATTATATGGTTTTCATCTCCAACTCTTTTAAAGGTAGATCTATAAATTTTGGATATGTATTTTTTTGTGTTCTATAAAGGTAGCCCTATCTCATTTTCACTCATTTTCTCGTTTTGAAGCCATTTGAACATTGTTGGGTATGCATGTTTTTTATATACGAGTCAGACTTTGGAAGACTTGTAGGAAGTCTTCTAACATATACTGCACTAAAAGACTTTCTAGAAGTTTTTTCACGGAGTCTTCTCCTTTGTCAAGTGAAGTCCAAGCTTATCTTTGTGGATGAATGATCTCTAACTCCATGTGTAATAATTTTTCTATATGGTATGTTTTGTAATTTGTATGTGTATTCTTTTAGTTGTGGATTCTTTTGTAAATTTGAAGAGATGTTAATGAAAAGAATTTCGTAAATATGTTAATGTCTACAATATTATCTTGCCAACAGTACTTGACATATTGAAGTTATTGATACAACTTCAATAGCAAAATACAATAACACAAAAATGAAATCAAATTTACTAAAACTAAAAGAGAATATTTCTCAAGAAAACTTAAACAACTTCACAAAAGATCACACATTACACATGTTCAAACATATAACACTTTTAGAAGAAGTCTTCCGCGAAGTTTTCGGAAGACTTCTCGAAAGACATAAAATTTAAGCGGAAAATTGAAATATAAACGGAAAACTTAAACTTTAAGTGAAAATTGAAAATTTTAACCTCATGAAAGTTAAAAAGTATATCTTATGATCTAAGAAAATATATTAAACCACATGACTTGATATTTTTGAAGTTACTTAACACTTTTGAAAGTTAAAACATATCTTTAAATTTAAAATACAAGTTTTACAAAAACTAACATAGAAGACTTCCCCGTAAATCTTCCCCATAAGTTTTCTCTCATTAACTAAAAACATAATAAACATGAATGTTGGTAACCTCATAATTATCATCAGTTAGGTTATGAATTTCATTCATGATCCCCAATTGACTAATATACATGAATTAACAAGAAAATATTTTTTTTTTAATTTTTGAGAAAATGAAAATTTATTAAAGTTTGAACTATAAAACTTCTACGAAAGTCTTCCGGCAGAAGACTTTTAGGAAGTCTACCATTTATGTCATTTTTTGTAATTGCAAATTTACAAAGGAAGACTTCTAGAGAAGTTAAATCTACAACAGACTTCTCTGGAAGTATTCCTTTGTAAATATTGACTTATTTTTGTTTTTGAAAAATCTCGAAAATACCAGAGAATTTTCTTGGAAGTCTTTTCGGATAAACATATTAGTTTCACAATTGACAGAATTGTGTCAAAATTTAACTTTCTATATAAGACTTCCCCGGAAGTCTTCATCAAAACTTCAATAGGTCTGGAACTTCTGCAGAATGTTGTCTTTGATGCAACTCTTTTACATTTTTATAAGAATACCCCTTTTAAAAATTCTGTATTCTCCTTTTATTAAAATACAATTTATTTTTAATGATTTTTAAATGAAAAATATGGTTAAAGACGACACTACCCTTAATAAAATCACTAAATTACTTAACCCAACCACATTAATTGGATCTATCCGGATCCAACCCGGTTTCTAAACGGGCTCCTTTCTAAACCTAAACACCTCCCCTAAACGCAGAGTTTTACTTTTTCTTCTCACCCCCCCCCCCCAATTCTATCGAGTCTCTCTCTCTCTTTGGCGATAGAAACGGCGACACAAACCCTCTCC